>OY776302.1:33111726-33307140 GCA_963675345.1 Trididemnum clinides | reverse complement strand
CCCTAACCCTAACCCTAACCCTAACCCTAACCCTAACCCTAACCCTAACCCTAACCCTAACCCTAACCCTAACCCTAACCCTAACCCTAACCCTAACCCTAACCCTAACCCCTAACCCTAACCCTAACCCTAACCCTAACCCTAACCCTAACCCTAACCCTAACCCTAACCCTAACCCTAACCCTAACCCTAACCCTAACCCTAACCCTAACCCTAACCCTAACCCTAACCCTAACCCTAACCCTAACCCTAACCCTAACCCTAACCCTAACCCTAACCCTAACCCTAACCCTAACCCTAACCCTAACCCTAACCCTAACCCTAACCCTAACCCTAACCCTAACCCTAACCCTAACCCTAACCCTAACCCTAACCCCTAACCCTAACCCCTAACCCTAACCCTAACCCTAACCTAACCCTAACCCTAACCCTAACCCTAACCCTAACCCTAACCCTAACCCTAACCCTAACCCTAACCCTAACCCTAACCCTAACCCTAACCCTAACCCTAACCCTAACCCTAACCCTAACCCTAACCCTAACCCTAACCCTAACCCTAACCCTAACCCTAACCCTAACCCTAACCCTAACCCTAACCCTAACCCTAACCCTAACCCCTAACCCTAACCCTAACCCTAACCCTAACCCCTAACCCTAACCCTAACCCTAACCCTAACCCTAACCCTAACCCTAACCCTAACCCTAACCCTAACCCTAACCCTAACCCTAACCCCTAACCCTAACCCTAACCCTAACCCTAACCCCTAACCCTAACCCTAAACCCTAACCCTAACCCTAACCCTAACCCTAACCCTAACCCTAACCCTAACCCTAACCCTAACCCTAACCCTAACCCTAACCCTAACCTTAACCCTAACCCTAACCCTAACCCTAACCTTAACCCTAACCCTAACCCTAACCTTAACCATAACGATAACCATAACCTTAACTTGAAATCTAATTTTAACCCTAACCCTAACCTTAACTTGCATTGAATTTTACCATTAGAATGGTTTGTTCCAAATCTTGATCACGTTTATATTTTTGGTTAAATGGTGATTTGGAGTGATTTCGATTACTTTTGTACATATTTGAATGTTTGATAACAAATGTCACAATGTTACAGTAATACCCAAGTTGAGGTTTCATCATTGAGTTTGTTGCGTTTCTCGTTGTGCTTGAGCACATGACACATACAAATGCAATTGATCATTAATGATGAAATACACATAAATGCAGTAACACACAGTTTTTCCTAAGTTTTGATAGTGAAATTTGTCTACATGTGATTGCTCAACTTCGCAAATTATACTCATTTGGGTTAGGGTTAGGGCTAAGAGTATAGTTAGGGTTAGGGTTAGGGTTACATGTGATTGCTCAAATTCGCAAAATACACTCATTTGCGATATCATCATTGTGTTATAGTGATATATGTGTTAGGGTTAGGGTTAGGGTTACATGTGATGGCTCAAATTCGCAAAATACACTCATTTGCGATATCATCATTGTGTTATAGTTGTACAAACCCATCCCTAACCCATTCAACAACATCATGAAGTGTTTAGCATCACTTTTTTATTGGTTTGGTTAGTTTTGAGATTTCAAGTTTTCTTACATTATTTTGCACAGCAATCATTGAGTTGTGCTTCTAAATTACTCTGGTCAAGACTTTAATCATTTTATGATTGAACAATGATGTCGATTGGTGTTTTATTTAGTTGTAAGTTTGATAGTAAACGTCACACAAATACACTGACATACAGTTTCAAATCTCATCATTGAGTTTGTTATGTTTAGTGATCTAGTTGAGCGTTTCAAACATGTAATTATGATTGAACATTGACATTAAAACTGGTTTATTCAATGCATTCATGCGCAAAATCAATCTTGGGATACGCATTCACAGAAGTTTGGTCGAAAAACGCTTTGGTTCAGACGCTGATTTAAACATGTGACATTTGTTAACAAAATTTGTAATGTATTGATTAGGTTGATTGTTTGAGACAAACAAAGTGCAACACTATACTGAAGCATTTGGGAACATTATTATACATGCTTGGTTGGTTTTGACATTGAAATTGGTTCATTCAATACACTCATTCGCAAAATCAGCATTGAGTATTACCATTAGAATAGTTTGTTCAAAACCTTGATCACATTGATATTGTGGTTCGATAGTGATTTGCAGTGATTTCGATTACTTTTGTACATATTTGAATGTTTGATAACAAATACCACACAATTACAGTAATACCCAAGTTGAGGTCTCATCATTGAGTTTGTTGCGTTTAGCGATGTGGTTGAGCACATGACACATACAATTACAATTGATCATTGATGATGAAATACACATAAAGGCTGTAACACACAATTTTACTTAAGTTTTAACATTGAAATAAGTGTATTTGCACGAATTCGCAAAATGCACTCATTTGCAATATCATCATTGTGTTATAGTTGTACAAATGTCGAGTCAAGACCTTAATTATTGATATTATGGTCAAATCATGATTATGTGTATTTCATCATCAATGATTAATTGTAATTGTATGTGTCATGTGCTCAACCACATCGCTAAATGCAACAAACTCAATGATAAAACCTCAACTTGGTTATTACTGTAATTGTGTGGTATTTGTTATCAAACCTTCAAATATGTACAAAAGTAATCGAAATCACTGCAAATCACTATCGAACCACAATATCAATGTGATCAAGGTTTTGAACAAACTATTCTAATGGTAATACTCAATGCTGATTTTGCGAATGAGTGTATTGAATGAACCAATTTCAATATCAAAACCAACCAAGCATGTATAATATCGTTGGAAAACGTTTCGATTTGGTGTTGCAACTCATTTGTGTGAAACGATCAATCTAATCAATAAACATCACAAATTGACTTATCAGTACTAAAACTGTGTACTTGACCAGACTTTTGTGATTGTATCATTTAAAAAATGATCTTGCACATTGAATAAACCAAAATTAGTGTAAGTATTCAATCATAATTACATGTTTGAAACGCTCAACTAGATCACTCAACTTAACAAACTCAATGATGAGACTTGAAACTCTATATCAGTGTATTTGTGTGACGTTTACTATCAAACCTAAAACTAAGTAAAACACCAATCGACATCACTATTCCATCATAAAATGATTAAAGTCTTGACCAGAGTAATTTAGAAGCACAACTCAATGATTGCTGTGCAAAATAATGTAAGAAAACTTGAAATCTCAAAACTAACCAAACCAATACAAAAGTGATGCTCAACACTTCATGATGTTGTTGGACTGCAATTATATGTTTGAAACATTCTACCGAAACACTAGACATAACAAACTCAATGATGAAACCTGCAACTGTGCAGTGCTGTAAATGTGTGAATTTTACTATCAAATTTTACAAATATGCACAATAACAATCGAAATTCATTTAAATCACTATTTAACCATATTGTCAAATATCAAGGTTTTGACCTGACACCTGTACATGTAGAACACAATGATGATTTAGCAAATGAGTGTATTATGTAAACCAATTCCAATGTGAAATGTTACAATCTATTTAAATGTCAGTTGTTGGATTACTGTATGTTTCAAATGTTCAACCAGATCACTAATCGTAACAATCCCAATGAAAAAAATCAAAACTGTGTATTACTGAAATTGAGCGATTTTCACTATTTATACTACAACTATGCCCAGTAACAATCCAAATCACTTCAAATCATGATTTGATCAAAATATCAATAATTAAGGTCTTGACTCGACATTTGTACAACTATAACACAATGATGATATCGCAAATAAGTGTATTTTGCGAAATTGAGAAATCACATGTAACCCTAACCCTAACCCTAACCCTAACCCTAACCCTAACCCTAACCCTAACCCTAACCCTAACAACCCTATCCCTAACCCTAACCCTAACCCTAACCCTAACCCTAACCCTAACCCTAACCCTAACAACTCTAACCCTAACCCTAACCCTAACCCTAACCCTAACCCTAACAACCCTAACCCTAACCCTAACCCTAACCCTAACCCTAACAACCCTAACCCTAACCCTAACCCTAACCCTAACCCTAACCCTAACCCTAACCCTAACCCTAACCCTAACCCTAACCCTAACCCTAACCCTAACCCTAACCCTAACCCTAACCCTAACCCTAACCTTAACCCCAACCCCAACCCCAACCCCAACCTTAACCCCAACCCCAACCCCAACCCCAACCCTAACCCTTACCCTAACCCTAATCGTATCCGTAACCGTAACCCTAACCCTAACCCTAACCCTAACCCTAACCCTAACCCTAACCCTAACCCTAACCCTAACCCTAACCCTAACCCTAACCCTAACCCTAACCCTAACCCCAACCCCTAACCCTAACCCTAACCCTAACCCTAACCCTAACCCTAACCCTAACCCTAACTTTAACCCTAACCCTAACCCTAACCCTAACCCTAACCCTAACCCTAACCCTAACCCTAACCCTAACCCTAACCCTAACCTTAACCCTAACCCTAACCCTAACCCTAACCCTAACCCTAACCCTAACCCTAACCCTAACCCTAACCCTAACCCTAACCCTAACCCTAACCCTAACTTTAACCCTAACCCTAACCCTAACCCTAACCCTAACCCTAACCCTAACCCTAACCCTAACCCTAACCCTAACCCTAACCCTAACCTTAACCCTAACCCTAACCCTAACCCTAACCCTAACCCTAACCCTAACCCTAACCCTAACCCTAACCCTAACCCTAACCCTAACCCTAACCCTAACCCTAACCCTAACCCTAACCCTAACCCTAACCCTAACCCTAACCCTAACCCTAATCCTAACCCTAACCCTAACCCTAACCCTAACCCTAACCCTAACCTTAATCCCAATTTCAACTTCAACCCCGTCTTAACTCCAACTTTAACACCAACGTTAACCTCAACCTCAACCCTAACCCTAACCCTAACCCTAACCCCAAGCCTAACCTTAACTTTAACTTTAACAACTTTATTCCCAACCTCGTCTTGAAATGTTTTTGTTTGAGTAGGTCGTCATTAGCGTGCTCACAAGGAGTAATTAGGGCCCCCCAATTTTCTTGGTCGGGCCCCCCCAATATTTAAGGCCATCACAGTTAATGGGCCACTTTTTTTTCACGTAAAGGTGTGGCGTATCATTAAGTGTTTCGCCCAAGAACACAGTTAGCGAATTTGTTGGCTGAAAGAAATTTTTTATTTTAGGTTGCATCAAGGTGCAACAAGCGATTATTCATTTAAGAGTTTTTTATGTAAGGTTTTTGTTCTGTCTTGAATCTTTTTGAAAAACAGTGTTTCGTCATAATCCTAAATGACATCACAATGCTTGTCACCATATAGTGAAAGCAACGTAGGCACAAAAATCGTACTATTTCTACTATGCTTGTACTATGCCTGCACTATGTCTACTATGCCTGTACCTGTGTACTATGCCTGCTATGTCTAATTATAACCACCTACAGGCTTTTGCTGGAACAAGAGATGTTGCTATGGTCAAAGACGAGCAAAACATTTTTTCAGAACGTTTCTCAAAATTTTTTGTGGTCTTGTCAACCAAATTACATCACATAGGTTTTCATTGGTAAATGTTGCTTTAGGATGCCAATATGTTTTGCATAGATTATGGTACTATTGGATAATTAATCACTTTTAGGTCAGCTGTAAGTAATGTCTTTATCCATATGTAAGATTTTCTTCACTTTTTGAGAAATTGCACTCAGAGACCCAATTGAATCATCCCACATCATGCATATAAATAGTTTCTACAGTATTAGGCCAACTTCAACCATGATAAAGTATAAAAGTATTGAACTTTTGTTTATTTATGATAAATTATAATACAAAATATATGATGATAATTATAAAGCCATATACAGTAATTCTGCTACCGTGCGCTTGCAGTTGAACATATCGCAAGGGTGTGGTCGGTGCAATTTTTTTTGCATCACACCACACCGGTGCGATTGGTGCAATTTGTTGTCTCACTGGTGCGGTTGTGCAAATCGCACCGGCGTGGTACTAATTTTCATTCTACTCCTGTTGGGAAACTGGTCTCAACACCATACTAATAGCTAACTGGCGCTCCCAGTGGCATTTTTGATTCTTAAATAGTTTATAGAGGATGCTAACAGCAATTAAAGTTGTAGAATAAGGAAACACCGGATGTACAAAGATTTCTTGCCAAAAAACGAATTGTATCGGGATAGCTCGTTTCTGCACAAAAATCAAAACCGAGTATCTCGGGATAGTAAGGCAAGTGGTTAACATGCTTGGAAAACTTTTCGGTAGAAAACAATTTTTAGAAAAATATTGTTTTCAAATGTAGATGGCGGTTAAAATTGCTATTTTTGCCCTTTCTCAACTTTAACATACTTTTGTTTTAATTTTTGGCATATGCCAGTGACTTTATCGCGTACCATTACCCTCAAAATTATCTCGTATTACTCAATTTCAGGAGTCCTGGTGTGGTTTGTAAACGTGTTTAAATATTTTGATGCATTGTCTAGTGGTCTGACTTTTTAATAAACTGTCGGCAGTAGCATATATATAAAATAGTGACACTTTGAGAAGAACGTTTTCAGTTTGGTTTGACTAATTAGGTGCAGATCTGGAAGCCAGCACCGATCCTGACATGCAGGCCCGATAAGGGCAGATATAGAAGCCAAAATTAATCTGATAAGGCACAAATCTTAAAGCCAGATCGGACAAAAATAAACACACGGGATCGGATGAAAGTGTTATGTGGATTTGGTATGAAAAGATTGCCAGTTGATGCCAGATTAATCCAGATGTTTTTGCCAGATGAAGCTAGATCCAATTCTCATCTGGACCAGATAGAAGTATGGCTATCGAGTATAGTTCATGTTATAGGTTACTTGCACCCTTTCTCAAGGTTGCGTTTCCACTTGCCTTCTTTCTTACTACATTGCTTGTTGCAATACTATTTAAATCATTTTCTAGGTTTTTGCTTTTTCTAAATGTCGGCATTTTTTCAGAAAAACATGCGAAAAGGTGTGAATTGACCAATGATTTAAATGTTTTAAAAGTTCTGTAGGCGATTGTTTCATTGGTCTCCAATAAGGCCATTTTCACTATAAAGCCTAAATTTTTGACAAAACATAATTTTGGAATTTTGATTTCAGTTGGCCAAGTAAACTAGCTTAAATAGCTACTGCAGTCTATTATTATAGCCTAATTTTTTGTTTGTAATGATTTCCGCTCAAAATCATGCTGTAGCAGCAGAGGCGTGGCGTGCTGTACCGTGAGCCTACTGACCTACATTTAACTACTTAAATTTACGGGAGTTCTGTGGCATCGAAATATTTCCTTAAGTTTTCAGTTGACATCAATTTTTTTGTTTTGTTTATTAAACCTTTTACCAAAAATTATTGTACAATTTCAAAATTTAGCGGCATCTTCAGTCCAAATCTTAATTCTGTTTTATGATTTCTGATCAGTTATTTTATCCAACGACCAAGAGATATTTATAGCTCAAAAAAAATGAAGAAGAAGGCACGAGGAATAATTTTTCGTGAGGTGAAGACGGGCAATGTATGAGTCATGTTTCTACGAAAAATAAAACGACACACGAGGATTAATGTTCCGAAACACGAAGGAATGCCCCAGCAAACATTCACTGGTGATTTCACGTGGTTTTGTGGTGGAAAACTGGTGAACTCGTTACTTGATATTTTGGAGCAAGTTCGCCACGAGTTTTTATATGTATCTGTTTGGTGTAATTTTGTTGCTGGTTGTTTAAAATTATGTATCATGTCCAAAACAACAACGAAATCGTGTGATTTTCAGTGTTTAGATATCTTGAGATTTAGACTTGTGTTAAACTTGTGGTATTTCTGTGTCAAAATCATTTAGATGTTGATCACGTGTTGTCACATGACTTTCACATGACAACGTGTTCCACATAAAATCGCAGGAGAATGCCGATGAATATGTAAATTATTTCACTGTAGTGGAAAACGTGGATGGGTATGTAAGTTATTTCATTTTAGACTGCGCTTTTTAGAGCGTTCCAACGGGTTTTATGATAGTATATTTAATTACTTGCAGTGGCCATGACTCAAAACCGACTTTAAAAAGCATACAAATTACGCCAAAATTTTAATCAACAAGTAATTAATCTGTATTTTATAAATTTTCTTTCTGTACGCTCCACAAAACAAGCTTTGAGGTCTTTAAATTAAATTTTTTCTTTAAAAATTTGTTTTTCTATTTGTTCAAGTTTGGTTCTCAACCTTGTATTTTTTTAAAAAAAGTTTTGTATGAATGACTGCACGTGTTAGCTTTGTTAAAGTTCGGGCACATGTGCTCTGTTTAATATTACGTCTTTAGTGGTTAACGATTGCAGAGTTAAAACTTAAATTGTTAAAGTACATTTTTTGCTGAATTGAAATGCTGTAGAGGTATGAATAGGCCCACATGATAATAATTAGTTTATGTGAAGATCATATTGATTGCTCAACTGCTAATTCCATTTCATTGAGCTGGAGGACTGGCATTTGGCTACTTTGAGACTAAAGCTGTGAAGTACTGAAAGCGTAGCCTATGCTGTTGTTTACTTGATTGCTGGCAGCTGTATTGGATTGTGATCAGTTTTGTCAGGTGAGTTTGTTGTCATAAATTTTTCACATTAGTTTACCCCGATGTAGTTTTAAATTTAAACTTGGCTTATTCGTATAGGCTATACTGGAATATCGTAAATACCCGCGTATAGGACGCATTTTTTTTCTTAAGAAGTCGACCTAAAAACCCAGGTGCATCTTATCCATGGATACTTTTTTTAAGTTTTTTCCATCGTTTTTAGAGTCAAATATCCACTGCGTCCTATACATGGTATCGTCCTATATGCAGGTATTTACGATAAATTAATCTATCCTTATAGGCCAAATTGTTTGATTTTAATAAATATGTTTGTTGTTACTTAATATGATAAAAAGTATTGCTAGTAATGTATGGAAACATTAGCAACATGGATTTTAAGTCACCTTTTTACTAAAATTATATACTGCTGTAATTCTGGACGAACTAGAATGTTTCTATTATCTACTGTTTTGTTGTTGTTGTGATTACCCCTCCTCTTCCTTGGAATGGAGGTACAGCACAAACGGCAATCCAGGTTCACGCCATCAACCTAATTCAAATTAGGCTTGGGGAAAGATGGCAGCCTATTTCAAACCAATCATGAATGGCTGGTAGCTCCACCACCAACAAGGCGGACTGCCATTGGTGGGTACCCAAGAGTCGCCTCTCAGGCATGCTGGGTTAGCAACTTCACAATTGTAACCTGGTGAAGTACGGGTGGGCCACCTGTCTACCACATAAAGGTAGAGGCATCTTGTTAAGTGCCTTGCTCAAGGACACAACAAACAAGCTTGCCAGCTTGTTCTCCACACTATCTCTTTTTTATGCTGAGCGCTAAGCAGGAAAGCTGTGAATACCATTTTTTATAGTCTATTGGTATGATTCTGCTTAGGGAATGAACCCTGGGTCTACCGACTGGAAAGTGGGCACTCCAATCACTGTACAATCATTTTGGTGTCTACTGTTTTTGCAAATGTAATTTTAATCTAATCACTGTTTATGAACATTTTCATATTTATTTAAGTTGTTGCAACCCTGCATGATTTAGCAATTTTTTGATGCAGAAATTTAGATTCTTAAAATAAACATTTCTGCTGACCTTTACTGCTAAATTTTCCCATAAATAGAGTAGTTTGTTGTGCTCAGGAGCAGAAGAGACAGGTTTTATAGTGTTGGAGGCTTGATGTGCAAACTGATACGATCCAAATTGATTTCTTGTTAACAGTCATAACTCATAATAAAAGTGTCACTGGGTGCTAGCATAATAAAAGTTGTTGGGTATCACTTTGAGTTATGTCATCCTTGCTCACTCTATGTGGGGTCAAGCAAAACTAGACTAGCTGGAAGTGTAAATTTTTGTTCAGAATTGTGAAAGGCATGACTCACATCAACAACCAAATTACATCATATGCTAAATTACTCCAGCATATCTGCCATAGAAATTGAATAATCACATCTCTACAGTGGCCTGTTGTGAAAGATTATTAATGACATAATTACAATCAAAAACAAAAAATGTAGAACAATATTAATTTGAAGACTGTGGCTATTTTTCCATAAACAGTAGTCAGTGATTGGTTGATTTGTATGACAAATTGAAAATGTGACATGACAAAAATTTAATCTTCAGTGTACATGCTCCTTCCATTTTTAATACTCAGCCCACCTTTCCCCCAAATTGATGTGCAACTGTATACTCCTTTAATGTAATTTGAAAAGAAATAACTGCATTACATTCTCCAACAAGTACAACCCCAATTTGCCTCAAAGAAGAAACCAGCAAAGAATCGAACTGCAAACCATGTCACTCTAAAAGCCAATACACTAAACACTACAATATTGTGATGCTGAATCCATCATGTCAAAGGTGCTTTGTTAAAAGTACATTAATCATTAAACTGAAAAATAGCCACTTAGGGCAAAATGTTGTTGATAGCAAAAAGCCACCTCTTGATTTAACAAATTAGAAAGGCAATCTGGTGAATTATTCTCTGCAAAGCAGTAGCTTAATGAATTCAATTAGTACAGTATTTTACTTATAGGTGAAAAAAAGAAATCAAGTAGATCAGCCATACAATAGCTGTACGTTTACATCAACATCCTTTATTCCCTCTTTTTCAAATTTTTAAAGCCAATTACTGAAGAGGTAGCATCAAGTAAATCAAGAAACCTCATCAAAATGCATCGAGTCTAACTGCCCTGTTAAATATATCATATTAGCTGCGTGTATAATTGCTCTCGCTGTAAATAAATTATAGGCTACAATTCCTTTATTTCAACTTTTGCTTTTCCCAATTGCTTTTGTTGCTGTCACTTGATTGTTAGAGATAATTTTGTAAATTTTGTTGTTGCCTGATGATGTGGCTACTGACTCTGATAATCTACGGCAGTGTTTGCTCAACTTTTCAATGCTACATATTTGAAAAAACTTGTAGTTAAACAAAACACTGACTTATGCTCCTTTAGCTTTCTGCTTGTCAAGTAACTACATGAAATCACATTTTTGATGACTTTTTTCTTTTTTGTTTATGTAGATATTAATTATTGATGCAAATATTTTATTTATTAATGAATTCTTTTAGTGAATGGAATTTATGAACATCATCTTGGTGAATCATGGCTTATGGATTATCTTGGTGGAGCATGCGCCGCAAAGCTCTTGGACAAATGGCTAGTCAAGATGTTAACAATGAGCAACTTAATTCTACACTCAGTGGTAGTAGTTCTCATGTATTTGCAACAGAACCTAATATGACAACACCTAACCTAAGCCCAATAACAGTGATAGTTTGGAAAACTTTTTACAACATGAAAAAACTGAGCTAATGCCTTGTGATAACACAAGCACAATAGAAGGACAGCAAGTGAAACAGTGCACTGATGAAACATTACACTTTTATGCTTTTGATAGTGATGTTACCAGCACAAATGAGCTTAGTAATTTATTCCACTTGGGACTGGTGTATGATGATTTTGGATACAAAAATTGTGTTTCAAGCAGTGACGAAGAAGAAACGCCTTTAAGTTCAACAGAAAAGCTATCTGCTTGGGCTATTGCCTTCAATGTTTCTAATGCATCATTTGCAAGTTTACTTGACATTTTAAGAGATCAACACCCAGATTTTCCTAAGGATCCTCGAACCTTACGCTCAATTCCCAGAAACATTGAGCTTAAATCTGTTGCAGGCGGTCAGTATTTTCATCTTGGTTTAAGGAAAGGTATTATTTCTAAGTTGATGCTAATAAGTCAGCATCAACCTGAAGAGTTTCGGAAACTAAAACAACTCAGCTTGCAATTTAATGTAGATGGACTGCCACTATTTAAAAGTGTGCCTGGTGAATTCTGGCCAATATTATGTTTGATAGAAAACGTTTCTTGTAAAATACCATTTGCAGTTGGTATATACTATGGAAAACAAAAGCCAACAAATGCTCACGAGTATTTCACAGCATTTATTTCTGAAATTCAAGAAATTTCGGGGGAAGGAATTGAATGTTGTGGTGTAATGTTTTCCGTAAAGATATCATGTTTTGTTTGTGATGCCCCAGCAAGAGCATTTATAAAAAACATTACGCATCATTCAGGATACAGTAGTTGTGAGAGATGTACAAGTAAAGGTTGTTGGGCAGGCAAAATTCATACAGATCTTTATGCTACATTGCGAACCAATAGTTTTCGTTCAATGGAAGATGAACAGCACCATAAAGGCTCATCTCCTTTAGCTTCACTAGATGTAGACATGATTAAAACATTTCCACTAGACTACATGCACCTTTGTTGTTTAGGCATATGAGACGAATGCTTTTTTATGGTTTAGAAGTTCGGAACCTTGCCACATTAACAGTGGAATATATTCATCTATATGTAGTCACCTTATTTCATTATCAAGTTACTGTCCACGAGAATTTGCTTGACAACCTAGATCTCTGAAATATTTAGAGCGCTGGAAAGCAACGGAATTACGGCAATTTATTTTATACATTGGACCAGTTGTGTTGAAAGACAAAATTGGCAAAGATCATTTTAAACATTTTTTGATGTTTTCTGTAGCAATGCGTGTTTTATTGACTCCAAAATTTTCAGCTGAAAAAGCAATGGTTGACTATGCTGGTAAGCTAATACTACATTTTGTTGAACATTTTGGTAAACTTTATGGAAATCGTATGCTTGTGTATAATGTTCATTCCTTAATTCACCTTTATCAAGATGCATTTCAACATGGTGCTCTGGATAAAATATCAGCTTTTCCATTTGAAAATTATTTTGGTAAGCTGAAAAAGTTGTTAAAAAAGCCTAATCATCCTTTACAACAAGTTGTCCATAGACTTATGGAGATAGATGCTATGCAGAATAAAGTGAGCGAACCAGTTGGGCATTTATCTTTAAAAAAACGACATTTTCTTGGTCCTCTTCCTGATTTATTAACAGGTGGTGAACAATACAAAAAAGCACACTTTTCATTTGGTTTTGTTTCAATTGACAATGGAAATAATTTTGTTCAGGTGCATAGTGACATAGTTTTTGTTAGAAATATTGTGTTGTTTTGTAATGCACCTTACATTGTATGCAGTAAATTTGAAAAATGTGTTGACTTTTTTACTTACCCTGTTGCGTCTAGTAAGGTTGGAATTTTTTTGATATCTGATTTATCGTCTGATGTACTTGTAGTGCCTGTTGGTGAGATACAATCTAAGGTGGTTGCTTATCCAGAATTGTCAAAATTTTAGTCATATGTTGCAATGAGTTTGCTGCATACCATGATATAGAATAATGCATTTTTATTTCTGTGAGTACTTTTTATGATTTTTAAGTTACAGCCTATTCTTAAGAGTATATTTCTATTAATATTTCCAAGCGTATTTCAGTGAAAAAGGAATGCTACAGTAAAACTTTATTATAACGTGCCTCGATTAAACGCAAATTTAAATATGCGATTAATGAATGGACACCAACATGGGAAAAGCTATGATGCAGAATTATCTGCAACATAACAAATGCACCATAAGCTGACACCTCCCTTTCCAACAAACTCATAAACAAGGAGAAAGATACTTGATTCTTGCCTTTAAAAGTATCTGAAGCCACCAGATATCTGGAGGCTAGTCTAAGTTGGTTAGAAACACAGAAAATAGACCTGATTAAGATTCTCCATCTTAACTCTTTTGTTCCCGTGTGAAAAGCGAAAAAAATGTTCCTAAGGTGGCAGCGCAAAAAAACTGTCATAATCAATCATAATTATGTAACTCAAGTTTGTTTGTAAATCATTACTCAGCTGTCTATTTCTACATTAAGTGTGATATATCGTTGAAATCTACATTTCGTGAGGATTTCAAATAGAAAAAAAAATTTTTTTTTGAATATGCAAATTTTATGTAAATTAACCCCCCCCAACTGGGGGGGTTGTCTTTAAAATTAAAGTAGTACCTCACCTCAAAGATCACTACAGATTTAATTTTCAACCAATTTTTTTAGAAATGGTCGCAAGATGATGCTAAGGAAATAAGCTTTCAAGGTACATCACTCAAAACTTACCTAAAAGCCTAGGTTTTCTACAATTTGCAATTTTCTGAGGCACATGACCTTTTTTTTGACCGGTACCGATCGGTACCAAATTTTGGTAGTTAAATTTAGTACCTAAAATATGATCAGTTATTATCTGCTACAGGTTAGCCTAAACCATGTAACATTATGTATTTTTGAACAGGGAATTTCTTCAAGATTCAGAAAATATCAAGTTTAAATAGAATATGCTGTCACTGACAATGAAACAGCTGCTTGTTTACACCCTTCCCATTTCTTGAGAAACAAGGGAGATACAGCAAACTTCGATTTAGAGAAGCCAAACTTCTGCTAGCTATTAAACTCGTATTTCGCTTCTTGTCTCCTAGGAAACTTGATACAAAATGACGACTTTATTGGTGAAACATTTGCAATTTATTTTATCTTTTTATAGAGTGTAGTTTTTCTACAAATTATAATTTAGTGAAGGTAAGTCAAAACATTTTGGGGGGTTTTGAACTGACATGATGTACAGTACTCATTTTTGATCAGTAGATATCATATACCACTTAGTCTAAACTATTTAAAGTTATATATTGCTGGAAAGCAAATTTCCTAAGCTTTCAAATGAGACCGGTATTTAGCAACATATCATATTTTTACGCACTAAATTTACTTTTATCTACTTATCACTCAAATTTGTTTGGGGGTTTTGAGACCCCAAAAAAATTTGGAAGTTTATAAAAGTAAAATTTATCATTATCGCTTGAAATTTTGTCAAATGATGCCCCAAAAGAGTAGTTTTCAGACTGTGTTAATGATAAAGGGTTTGGTTTTGTGGTAAAGATGTAATCTCAATTTGATTTTAGTGTAGTTGGCACGTGCTGAGAATTTGGCCGATTTTGCCGTCTGCAACTGGGTTTTTGGTGTTTTTAACCGTTTTTGGCTATAAAAATCCAAGAACGAGGGCACAAATTATACATCATCTGATGCGTGAGGAAATAAGCGTGATCTTTTGAAAATTTTATGAAAATCGGATGAAAAATAAAGTCACAAATCGATTATTTAGTAAACTAATTTTGTAACTCAATTTAAAAAAATTTGAGGTAAACACTGAAAACACGAGATCATCAATCGATGATCGCGGGAGCGAAAGAGTCAAAGGGCATTTACGATTTTGCTAGAAGCCAAAAACATGTTTCTTTTAAGCAGTATATGATAGAAACTTTCTTTAAAAAGCAATAAATGGTAATATGCGGTATTGTGTAAAACTTCATTTACTATATTTATTATGGTTTTCAAGTGATGCAAAAAATAAAAGCGGTGATGTTTTTGATCCTCGTACAAACGATTCCATTTTTTACACGATGACACTTAGGAACCCTACGATTGTGTTACAACATAGTTTCACTGTATTTGTATTGCTTTTTCACTTTTTTTCAATTAGATTGTCTGTATAAAAGAAAGTTGATGTACTTTTTCTGCATATTTATTACCTAAATATCTACCATTATGAAAAAGGTTACACAAATATTAATACTTGTACATTAGTCTAGAAACATTGGTTTTCATGTTGTCTACCTGGTTATTTTTTGCGATATTACTCGTATAAAAGGTTTTTATGGTTGATGAGTTGTTTTTTAACACGTTTGAATTTTGTAATATAGGTTATCTAGGCGAATAGCTTCATAACAATTTTGATTATATTATAATGCCGACTGTATTACAAATTCATAGCAAGCTCTATGCGGTCGTAGAATTTAGAAATGAGAATGCAGTAGAAATAGTTGCTACCAAATGGTTGATCAATGATGAGGGGAGATTGAAGTGTTATTGGCCTCCTGGTGGATACTCTAAAGCAAGACAGATGGCTGTCAAGCAATGCGATGCAGACCCTTCCATATGGAATTGTTACAATGTTAAGTTGGTACATGCAACAAGTATGTGTTATCTATTTTGGATCACATGTTAATAGTTCCATGAAGGCTTGTTTCAGGGGTGCCCAAAACTTTCATGCTGCTAACCACATTAAAAGACTACTTTTTTCAGATCAGTTTTGAAATCATTTGTTCTTAGTTGCATGCAGTGCTTGAAACAAAAGTTCTCACTTGAATTTACTCAATTTTTTTCTAAACCAATAAGGTTCTAAAAGAAGAGGTCTTCACCTAATTTTTTCCTATTGGTCTTCATCTAGGATTTCTCCTTATTGCTTGGGCTGTACGAGGGTAAATCAAAAACTTCTGAGACAAATTGAAAAAAACTTTATTAAGGTTGCAAAATTATTTTGCTACATGAGATCCACCTAACTCAATACACTTCTGCAAGCAATGTTTCCATCAAGAAATTCCTTCTTAATAGAATTTTCGAGCATGTCTAGTCAACCAGGTCACAACCTTACTCTTTGCTTCATTTATGCATTGAAATCTTGTTCCTTTTAAGTGTTCCTTCAATTTTGGAAATAGGAAGGAGTCACAAGGAGCTAAATCAGGACTGTAGGGAGGATGTGAAAGGATTTCCCAGCAAAACTCTTGTAAAATTGTTAAGTCTTGGCCGTGTGTGCTGGAGCATTGTCATGATGGAACAAAATTTGACGATGGAGCTTTTCTTGTCGCTTCTTGGCCAATGCAATCTTCAGCTTTCTCAAAACTTTTTCGTAATAACTTGCAGTAATAGTTTTCTGTCCTTCAAGAAAATCTAATAAAATGATTCCATCTTTATCTCAAAAAACAGTTGCCATAATTTTTGTTGCGATATTTTTGTTTAGATTAAATTTATCTCGTTTGTCTTAGAACTGTTTGATTTACCCTCGTTTGCAATTAATGAATACAATGCATTAACTCTTTGTAGAAGCAGCACTTTGAACCTCTGAAATGTATACTGTTTTTATGGTGCAGAAGACAACGATTTTTGTATTTCTTCAATAAACTTAAATCTAAAGCTACTTTATCTGCAAAATAGTGCTCTGTTTTGCAAATAAACTTTATCAAGCATTCTTTCGTTTATCACTACAGTATTCTTGTGTTCATTACTGCAATGGAGAAAATTTGTTTACAGTGCATTCTAAAATTAATTGGGGGCAATCTAGGGGGATCACATTTTTCCAAGCAGCATTTGCCAACTATTTGGGTGAGAATAACATACAATTATGAGAAACATCTATTGTATAAGTACTCTTGATTCTCTCATCGTACACTAAAATTCTAAATCTACCTTTGATGCTAATTTACTTTAGAAAATGCCAGTTTTACAAGTATTTAAACGAAAGGATTCTGCATTGAATTAATACCAATAGATGGTCATAGTAATGAGTATAGTGATTACTTTTTTGTTATAGACAACTATGAAAAAGCCAGAAGTGTATTGAAAGATAGTCAGTATACAAGCGACTTTTCAGTAATTGATAATTCTGAAGCAGAAACATCTCAGTTATTACTGTTCGAGTCGAAGAGAAATACCAAGTGAGTAAAATGCTAGTAACTATTTACTGCATACGTTATATGCATTTCATGTTTCTATTTATTTGTATCAATTGTTCACTAAAACTTGTTAGTTTTGCATTTCTTTTGTGTGTTGAAACTTTGAACAGGCCTCGTTTTAACATAAATTTAGATATTTTTAAATCTTTCAAGTCCAGAAAATAGCTGGTATATTATTATGTTTTATTGTGTATAAAACTATGAGCATCGTTTGCTATGAGCATCAATGAAAAAAATACCAGTACTAAAAAATCTACTCTGCCACAAATGCCTGATTTAATTTCAGCTACATCAGGTAATTGAATGTAGTTACGTGTGGAGATATATCATAATTTATTTTGTTTTCGGGCCGAATCAGCATTTCAATGTTACCTCGATTTTGAATAACTGAAGCTGTGACAGTTCAATCAACATTTTTAAAACGCTTGCACAAAATGTTTGTCTACATTCTCTAGAGCTTTGTTTCTCGAATGCTTAATAATATTTAATATGTTTGTTTTAATTGTTGATGCCTAGTCGTATTTATCACAGCCATCTTTCATCAAATCTATTAAGGCATTTAATATAGTATAATCTAGTAACCACGATTTCCTTACAAGAAATGATATGCCTAACGTAAAATCGCTGGTGTTATGTAATGTAATGTAATTTTAATCTTTTCCGACAGAATCGGACTGTGAAGAAACCACCAATATATTGCCAGGTTTGTACATGTTGTCGTCTTCAAGCTGAAGTTGTAGTGTACACTAAATCAGCCTCTAAACTTATCATGTGCCCAAATATTAGTGCTGTTTGTAGTGTTGATGCCATAACTATTTATTCTTCATCAAACACCAACAAACAAAACAATAAAACCTAATTGTGAATGTCTCTTTGGCTTGGTGGTAAGTTTCTTGAGAAAGCCTAAAAAATTTTTCTTAAATTTCACTTTAGACATAGATTGTCTTTATATTTAGCAATTGCTAATGATGACCTGTTATACCCTTGACTTTATACCATACCACCTTACTCTGCTCTTTCAGATGGTAAGGCTACATATATACAGTATGTCAATACGGCTACTAACAATATGCCATAAATTATATTTCAACTAAAACAAATTTATTTATTTTAACGTTTTCAGCTGTACATTTTGCCTTTGTCAAAATCTCTACATATATATTTTACATTGCTTAACTTTCAGTGTTCAAAATTGCAAACATGCAAAATACAAACAATAAGAGTACTCGTAGTCTCTAGTCAGGTTTGCAAACTTTTACTTAATGGAAACGGTACTGCTATTGTGAGGCAATAAATAAAATAAACAAGTCAATTAACCCATATAATTTAGTCTTAGAAATCTGCAATTAAATAGCTGAATGAACATTTATAATTATATGAAGTAAAAACAGCTTCGTTTGTATAGAGTTGTTTGTTTAGTACAGGGGTACTTCTTGTTATTAGTAAGGCTTCAAGGATTTATTCTGGGTAAGATTTTTGGCAATTTCCAATTATCGGACAATAACACATGGAAATTCAAAGTCACGTGCGTACCAAACTTATATTACATACAGATAATAGTTGTAGTTAGTGTAAAATATGCAAAGTAATAACGTATAAGAGAGTTTTATCAAGTGTCCTGATAACTTTAATTTCATGTATGATTTTGAAAATGTAACATGATTGGGTTGCTGAAACATAACTTTGTGGGTGTGTTAAGTTGCTTTGTAAATTAGCTTCATATGACCGATGCTGTTTACGTTTGATAAAACTTTAAACCAACATGAATACAACAAATATGTTGCGACTCCAAGTCTTTTTTAGAAAATATTAATAGAAAGAATTATGAGTAAAAAGTTCATATCTGCCCTAAGTTATGCTTTTCTAGATTTTTTGGATTTTGAGTAACTTTGTATGTTTTACAGAAGGTTTTAACGTCAAAGCGCCGTTGTCGTCTACTTCAAGTCCAGGTACTGCTCTTGGTGTTGAGCACCAACATACTTGATCATATATTTAATGCGTGACTGCTGACTGCAAAATGGTTTTATGTATTAGTTCCCTGTTTTCATTTTTAAAAAAGAGAACAAAAAGTGAAGTTTTTTAACTTAGAGTTGCCTTTTTTTTTATTTCTTTGTTTTGTTTAAAGCTGATCTACATTACAATTTCAGGTTGTCAAATATGGCTTGACTCTTGTGCATAGAACAAATCAGCCCTCTGATCTAATCGTTTTCTCATTTGCGCTGTAAGCACATAATTATTAATCCAATAACTGTTTTTAGTTTTGCAACAAACAAATCTTCCTGGTGCAAAAAAGCCTGAGTGGGCAATATCTCTTGAGCAATATGGTAAGTTTTTTGAGAAAAGCACAATGTTTATCAAACATTGTGCAATACTATTAGTTCAAACATCAAATATATTCGATCCATTTGAAATGTCAGTCGAATCAAGCCCACACAGACGGAAACGTTTTTGTGGCATTTCGATTCTATTTCAACAAGAACAAACTAAAGGTGGCCTATTAAAGGCCGAGAAGGATTTTGTTAATATTTTAATAAATTTCAGTAATTTTGGTGAGCGTTGTCAATGTGTATCAAATACATTACTTGCAGTACGCCGCATTCGTATATTGGACTGTTAGAAATACGGCAAGAAGTACGGGCCAATCGAATTTTGCTGGAGAAAATTGTCAGTGCATTAAGCACAAAAGAATTTTCTTCTGATTTAATTTACGAATTGGATCAAGACTTTGCATTTTTTCCATTGAATTCAATGGAAGATTTTGATGAACTCGAAAAGAAACTTAAGGATCCAAGCGCTCAGGAACAATTGGTATAATTATATCTATATATATAAAACTCAATGTGTGTCTGTCTGTCTGTCCGCTATAGAAGTAAAACTTGACACATTTAGATACAAACAAACATATGAATCTTATATAACTTTTTCCAGGGAAGCCAAGTACAGTATTTTGATTTCGATCAGAATCGTCTTTGGGGGCTACGAGCCTATATTTATTCAACTGTTGCCAAATGCGCTACAAACAGTTGCCACAAAATAACTTCGTAAATTTTGCCTCGATTGTTATCGCGTTTCAGTAGTATAGTAGTTATCACGCTCGCCTCACATGCGAGAGGTCCCCGGTTCGAGCCCGGGCTGAAACATAGATTTTATTCTTGATACAATTACACGTTTTATGGAGTGACCACAAAGAAGTCAAAATGGTATTTTGATTTCGATCAGAATCGTCTATGGGGAGCTACGAGCTTATATTTATTCAACCTATATTAAAATATAGAGTTGTCTAAAGGTTTTGTTTGGTACCACAAACAGAAAAAAATTTGTGACAAATAAAAATCCAAATTTGATTGTTGTGAGCAAGACTATATTTTTAGGGATCACTAGCAGATTTACCCGTCGTTGATCTGGTAAATGTAACTTTTTCCAGGGAAGCCAAGTACAGTATTTCGATCAAAATCGTCTATGGGGGGTTACCAGCCTATGGGGCTCTACTAGAGGCCTATTTGTATCTATATATATATATAAAACTCAATGTGTGTCTGTCCGCTATAGAAGTAAAACTGGACACATTTAGATACAAACAAACATATGAATCTTATATAACTTTTTCCAGGGAAGCCAAGTACGGTATTTTGATTTCGATCAGAATCGTCTGGGGGGCTACGAGCCTATATTTATTCAACCTATATTAAAATATGGTTATTCAATGTAAAAATTTGATCAGTCTTTACATTTTACCCGATCAACAATGGGTAATTTAATCAGTCTTTACATTTTACCCGATCAACGACGGGGTAAATCCAAGTACGGTATTTTGATTTTGATCACAATCGTCTATGGGGGGCTACGAGCCTACATTTATTCAACCTACATTAACTCTTTCGCTCCCGTCTGCCATTTTTACAAACCACAAACAGAATGTTAGAAAGGTTTATATATAAACGTTTTTGCTTTAACGAGATGTACGCAAACAATTGCGCGAATGTCCGCCATTTCTGTTATTGCCGGTATACATACTGTCGCGGGAGCGAACGCATAAAGATCGCTTGCCGGTAATTATACCCGCGCGGAATCGAAAGAGTTAAAATATGGTTATTCAATGTAAAAATTTAATCAGTCTTTACATTTTACCCGATCAACGACGGGTAAATCTGCGTTATTTTGATTTCGATCAGAATCGTCTATGGGGGGCTACGAGCCTATATTTATTTTCCTTCTCTTTACATTTTACCCGATCAACGACGGGTGGAAATCTGCTAGTCTTTAATATAGGTGTACTTGCAGCATGCACTTTTTTTATCATAGCAGCAAACTTCCAAGATTTTTTGCGCTAGACAGCCGACATTTTCAAAAAATCAAAGGTTGAATTAGAGTTAAAAAGTCTTATCAGAAGCCCTAGATTTTTTAAGGTTTTCACAGAATTCATTTACAAACCTCTTGTGATCTTTTTCTGTAGCTCTTGCGGCTGTGGCTGTCAGGAAAGTGTAATCTGGAGACATTACATATGTATTTTTGTTCTTGTTGCATAATAAATTAGTGGTGCAGAAAGTTGACTGCTCATGAGTGGTATCATAATCTGCATTAGCCACTCCACGCAAGATGTTTTCTCAAACAAAGTTTTTCCTTCACCAAAAATAAGTCTTTTACAAGAATTCCGATATGCTTTATTACGCTGAGCATTGCTCATGCGACAGCTTCCTTCTGCTCATGACAAAATTTGTTAAGAATTTTTGTTCAATGTTTTATTTTTAATTTTTGAAAGCAAAATGCTGCGAAAATCTGTTTTTCTACAACTTGTAAAGAAAGAATGAACCATTTGCACAAATAAACACTTTTAGGTTATTGTTTTGTAGACAAAATATCTTCAAAGATATGAAGAAGAAAAAGTTTAACAAATGGTAAAGAATATCCTGTCAACGTTAATGACGGATGGATTGATGACACAATTTAATTGGATGGGTCAGAGGGGAAAAAGATCTATCCAGTCTTGCAAGATAATAAAAGTCATTTTCAGTGAGATAATTTATACTTTATAGTTACGTTATAGTTTTGACAAGTTAATAAAATAATAAGTTAATCGATTTTAATGTCTGTATGAGCAGCAAAATGCCGTTATTTTTTTTTTATTATGACGTGATATTTATGCACTACTTAGAAAAATGGTTGCAATTTTGCCCAGGCCTCAAATAAGATGAGCTTCAGAGTTGAAGTTTGTATCAAGATGACCGTAAGGGTTAATCTCGTATCAGCTTTTGAAACGTTGTAAATGGCCTACTTTAACAAAAAACAAAAGCATTTAGAAAAAATAGTTCCGGGCCAGTTTGTTTTAATTGCATAGCTATTGTGCTATGCTATTTTTCTCAACAGTTGACGCAGTTTTATTGCCAATTAAAATTTTGCTACTTGCACAATAAAATTGTCAAGTTTTGCTAAATGTCAAAAAGCATTCTAACCATCCGGGGCCCTCTCATTTTTTCTGCTCTGCCATCACAGTTGCTTTTTTATGGCGACCTTTCTGAACTGTCACCATGCCAAATCAAAGCAACTGAGGCTACAGGGCTAACAAACATGGAAGGGTCCAAGGTGGTTGAAATAGTGTTTTTTGATTATTTTAATGAATTTTACTTATGGGGGTCCTAGCATATTCTGCCTCTGAATGGCAATGCATGTAGCGTAGCATGAATGCTAAGCAATTGAAACGAAACGTCAAAACTAGTGAAAGAACTCGTTATTATTTTGCAGTGTACCTTAATTTAAAGTGAAACTGACCCAAAACCAATTTTTGTCTAAATAGGTCACAGCAAACCAATTTACAATATATTCGGAAAAGATGGAAAATTAAATAATTTTATTACTCCTACCTTATCCCATTCTCAAAATATGGCACAAATTACAACGAATCTGCCAAGTCTTGCATTAAGATGACGTCCTAACAGCAATTAATGTCATTTTCGTTCAGTGGTAAAACATGAATCCACTATTATATAATGTTTGCTTTGTTTTTTTTGCTGCTAAAATGCACATAGTTTGTGTTGCCTACAAAAGTGATTGTAGTTGATGAAGACATTGGTCTGACAAAATGCTTCAAACAAATTTCCTTCATTGTTAGCAGCATACTGGAATTTTGCAAAAATGTACATGGGTGTCTCAATTTTTGAAGTGACTACCCCATTTTTTAGCTGCCACTCATTTAAATAACCAACAATTTCAAAATAATCGACAAATATGGCACGTAAATACTTATTGTTTAAATTTTATTTTCGTTGTTCATTTCTTTACAAGTGATTAAGGTGTACACATTTTTGGTAGGTGGAATAGAGTATACCTCTACCCAAAATGCTTTCATTGTTATTACGACGTTTGACAGCAAAATAATACTGCCAACTTGCGTCTTTTCTTACTAACTGTCTAAAATCTTTAGATGCTGTTAATAAGAACAAGTGTACCAGTGATGCACCAAGCAGATAAATCACTGTGGCGGTGCAGGATCATTTCCGATATGCTGATAAGCGTATAAAGCGTCGTGTACAAAAGGAAAAACAATTGGATGGAAATTATTAAAATTTTTTTGTGGATTGAGGATGCTTTGCTTTTTGTTTGTTTAATAAAATTTTGATAGCTTATTATTTTTGTTACTTTGCCGTGAACGTTAAAGCAGCCTCATGAACTTTTTATGTGAAAATCACGTAATTTATGCTAGGGACACGTGGCAAACTTGTGTTTGTCACATAAAAACACGTGATTGTTTGTGGCAAAACTGATAACTTAATTCGTGGCAATCACGTGGTGAATTGGTGGCAAAAACCTGTGGTCCGTATGTGCAAGATCACAAGAATATCACGTGATTATAACATGATTTGCCACGTGTCCAACACGAGATTCTTGTGGATTCGCCTCGAGTTTTTCTCGTGAAAATGTTTGCGGGGGCATGACTCACATTTCTAAGCAAACATAATGAAACGCGAAACAACAATATTTGAAAGAGATGCGCATAGGTGAGGTGAGGTGAGGGCAAAGGTTACATAATCAGTTTAGAAAAACGAAGGAATGCATGGTTCACGTTTCTACGAAAATGAAAATAAACACGAGGTAATACACGAAAACAAACGCGCGGGGTAGGCCTAAGGGCAAAGGTTACATGATCGCTACAATGTTTAGATTTAGCGCACCAATATTTGGCAAAGCAACAAATTTACTTTTATCTGAAATTGCAATAAGGTTCTAATGTGAAGCTTTATTATCTGGAACTAATGCTTAATCTAAACACATCAAATTATAACTTAATCAATTTTTTTTAAAGTAGCAAATTAGGCTTTGTTTCATTGGTCCCGCTTCTCCACTTGTTGTTGTTGTTGATTACCCGACCCCTTGCGAGGAATGGGGGCATGGCGGAAGACCATGGAGCCCCAGAAGCCGAGCAACTCCCCAGGGTCTGGACCAGAGGTCATAGAGAGACAAAGAGCGAGCGGCGCAAAGAGTCCGTAGCTGGACAGTGCAGAATGAGATGAGAGATGTCCTGAGACGAGTATCCACAGGCGCTGCAAGAAGAATTCTCGGTTCTGCCAGTCCTGGAGAGATAGGAACCTAAAAGAAGGCTGTGTCCATTGCAGCGAAGACGAGAGAGGACACAGCGAGCATGACGAGGGAGCACAAGTTCCTCAGTGGAAATTGAGGGAACCTGTGTGTCAAAATACTTTGATGAGACAGTATGCCTCCAGTCCGAGAGAAGACAAGAGTGGATACGAGAGATAAGACGAGAAAGACTACAAGGGATTGCGGAGGGTGCAAGTAGCGCTCCCCGTCTGGCTAGCTCATCAGCTGTGTCGTTCCCCGGGAGAAACGAGTGTCCGGGGACCCATTGTAGCCTGATAGAACAGAAGGAGAGAGAAGACAGTTCCTGCCAGATCTGCCACAGAGTTTGATATAACAGGAATAGTGGAGGAGAGAACAGGGTGGCAAGGACAGAACGAGAGTCAGACAGGAGAAGAAGATAAAAGAAATGGCAGACTTTATGGTGTTGCCGAGACCAGCAAAGAGCGTACGGAATGGCGCAGGCTTCAGCGGAAAAACTGGAACAAACTGGGCCTGCCGGAAAGAAAAAAGTGGCCTCAGTGCCACAGAGAGAGCAGTTGGCAAGAACGCCGGAGCTGCCCTTGCCAAAAAGAAAAGGAACAGAGTCGTCTGTCCAGAGTACCAGATCATGAGGGAGGAGAGAGTCAAGGTGGGCGAGAGCCACACCTTGGCGAGAGTGAGGGGGATCAGAGCGAGAGCATGGAGTGGAAAGGGTGGACTCAACCGTGAAGGAAGGCAGATTCCAAGGAGGATAGGGAGAGCAAGCAACAAGAGCCTCCCTAGAACAAGTAGAACAAAGCATGAGCGGGTGAGTGGATGCAAAAGCTCTCCAGGACGATCTGCAGAGTCTTGGTTTCACTCCTAGTCTGGCCAAACCTGAGATGGGAAAGGAGGTTGGGAGACGAAGAGCCCGCTCATAAGATAAAAGAGTGAAATGAGTCAGAGTGACTCGTAGGGGAGGTAGAAAAGCCTCGGTGAGTAGTAGAGGGATAGGGGAGGACAAGAAGCAGCCGGTGATGGCGCGACTGGTCGCTCGGTGGAGGCGTTCCAATTTGGTGAGATTGGTAGCGCTTAGGAAAGGAAACCATCTGGGTGAAGCGTAAGTGAGAAGGGACCGAAGAAAAGATTTACACAGAACAGAGAGGGACTCCTTAAAGGGGCCCCATGAGGAAGCAGAGATACAGCGTACGGCCTTGAGACGTGGGAAAAACTTGGCCTTCAGCGAAGATACATGCTTCGAAAAGGAAAGAGTGCGGTCGAAGATGACCCCAAGAAAAGTTGGAGTGGGATTGAAACGGAGGCGGGAGCCGAGTAGAACGAGGTTGGGCTGGAGGTTAGCATGGTGGGGATCCACTGAGAAGAAGGAGGCCTCACATTTGCTCGGATTGAGAGGAAGACACCAGTACTCAAACCAGCGCTCCAATCGAAACAGAGCTCCTTGTGTGGCCTCCACCGCAGTGGGGACCGAGGGGGAAGAGGACCAAATGGCCAGATCATCAGCGTAAAGAGAGCAGCTGACGGAAGAAGGCAGAGAGGCCAGAAGATTATTGATGAAGAGAGAGAAAAGTACATGGCCAAGAACGGATCCTTGCAAAACACCTCGACGGACTCGAAAGGAGCGGCTTTTGTGATTTTGATAGACCACACAAGCGCGCCTATCAGAAAGAAAAGATTGAGTCCAACGAGCAAAGCAAGGAGGGAGGCCAGCCAAAATGAGTTTGTGGAAAAGAGCGGGATGCCAGACAGAGTCAAAAGCTTTAGAGAAATCGATAGTAGACAGGATCGTCCGAGAGCCCGACCTGGGTTTGTTAAACCCATCCGAAATGGACTGAGAAAGGTACAGAATTTGATCGAGTGTAGACCGTCCATGGCGGAAACCGGCCTGGCGGGGAGAAATAATGGAATTAGATTCCAGAAAGAAGACGGGATAAAATGATGCGTTCAAAAAGCTTTGATACACAGGAGATGAGAGAGATAGGCTGGAAGGAAGCAGGAGAGTCGAGAGGCTTTCCCATTGTATGTATGGGAATAATAGAAGATGTCTTGTAGATGGAAGGAAAGAAATGCAAAGACCAGGAAAGGTTGAAGATGTGAAGAAGAAAATTCATGTCAGAGCGAGAAAGATGCTTTAGCATGGGATAGGCAACTTTGTCTGGACCAGTGGCAGTGGAGGAGGAGAGGTTGGAGGCAGCTGCAAGAAATTCAGCGGGAGAGAAAGGAGAGCAAAAGGACGAGTGAGACTCCACAGAGCACGTGGCTCGGCGAAGCTCAGTGAGGTAGCCTCTGGTTCTGCTGCGCAAAGCCTTTGGCTGAGAAACGGAAAAATGAGACCTCAGGTAAGCGGCATAAACCGAAGCCGATTCCCTGGGAGAAGAACAGTTAGGAAAGTTAGGAGAGGAGGAAGACAAGGAAGGAGAGCCAGCGATAGAGCAAAGAAGAGAGTGTACAGATTTAGGATTAGATTTAGGTGAAAGAGAAGTGCAGGTCGTCTGCCATGCCTCAGCCTTGGCCTTGGCAATGACAGACGAGGCACGTCGAGAAGCGGAGATGTAAGCTTGGCGATCTTCATCACTTCTGTGAGCAGTAGCGAAAGCCCTGCGTCTTTCACCAACCGCTTCTTCCACCTCAGCAGACCACCAGGCTTTAGGAGGGCGTTTGATGTGGCCGAAAGGAATGGAAGATTTGGCCGCATTCATTGCCAGAGAGGTAAAGAGAGCAGCTGCAGAGGAAAGAGAAAGAGACGAGTATTTCTCTGCTGAGGGACAGTGAGAGTCAAAGTAGGAGGCAAAGTCATCCCAGCGAGCTTTCTCAAAATTGAAGGAAGGGGGCGCTTGTTGGGGCGAAAGGCCGGAGAGAGAGGGATAGATAGAAGAATTGGTAGGTGGTCAGAACCCAAATCCTGAAGCACCTCCCAGGAGCAAGAAAAGGCAAGAGTAGAAGGAGCAAAGGAGATATCGGGAGAGGAGCGACTGCCAGAGGAGCGATGGAGAAGGGTGGGTGTGTCAGGGTCATTGAGGGGGCGGAGGTCTGAGGATATGAACCAGTCGAATACTTCCTCCCCACGGGGGTCGGAAGTACCTCTTGAGTCCCAAAGCGGGTGATGGCAGTTGAAGTCTACCAGAATGAAGAGATTTCTGGAGGAGGGAAGAATTGAGGGAGAGAAGGAATCGGTTCTGTCATCCGTTGGGGAGGAGCGAATAGGGGGGGCATACACATTAAGAAATGACACCGAGGAGGATTTGTTTAGAGAGATGTTGACCCCTACATAATCAGAGTAGGGATCGAGCGAGGAAAGAGAGGTGGTAGAAAGTTCAGAAAAGGATAGGCCATGTCCGACGAAAATGACAACGCCGCCACTGGCATGCGAGGCATCAGAAGAGAGAATGCCAGACCGGGAGTGGGTGCGATCAGAACGCAGAACAGAGAATCCAGGAATCCGGAAAGAGGAAGAGGAGTTAAGATTGGATTCCTGAATGCAGATAAGGTCGACAGGATGGGATGAAAGAAAGTGAAGTAGTTCAGTGCTCCTGGCTCGAAGACCTCCAGCGTTCCATTGAAGAACCCTGAGAAAGTCAGGAGGGGAGAGGAGGCAGGAGGTGCAGAAGTATAGCCAGGAGCAAGGGACGGTGGTGGGAGGGCAGGGGAAGGAGATATATAATGGGCAGATGGGGGATAAGAAGTTTGGAGACAAGGGTGGGGCAAGAGTGCAGCATTAGCAGAGGGGGGCCGGATTTCACAGTGGAGGTACGTGCCGGAGGAGTCCGAGGAGAGGGGAGTCACAGTGTTACGGCAGGGGGGCAGCTCCAAGAGTGAGAGCTGCCAAGAGCTCTGAAATTAGATAAAGAAAGTTGTGAGCACCTTAGATGGACCCATTTGGAGCAAGCGCAGCATTGCACTGACTTGCCCCGCCAGGTCACATTTCCAGCGCACACAGAGCAAGGAAAGATGGGGCCAGGGTTAGGATGAACGTTACTGCTGATCAGGAGAAGAAGAAGAATGAGGAGACGAAGGGGGGCAAGAGTAAGGCAGGAGAGAAGAAAAAGTGAGAACAGGCGACCGATTTTAAAGATGCGATGGCGTAGTGGTTAGGGCGTCCGCTTCGCAGTCGGTAGACCTGGGGTTCATTCCTCTTGTCGAGTCATACCAAAAGACTTTAAAAAATGGCATCCGCAGCTTCCCTGTTCGGCGCTCGGTTTTTAGGGGAGGTTGTGGAGAACAAGCCGGCAAGTTCGCTTGTTGTGTCCTTGGGCAAGGCACTTAACGGGATGCCCCACCTTTATGTGGAAGACAGGTGGCCCATAAACCTCAAAAAAGGCAACTCCCAAGCGAGTGCGGACTTCCCGTCCAAAATATAGCGTTACAATTCGCTTTCTCGTGAATGGAGGATAAATATGGCAAATAAAACAAAAAAAACAAAATGCTGTGTGCTGCCCTTCTGCGGTCGTTCAGGGGGCAGCATAGCGAAAAAATGAAGGGGAGTGCCTGGGGTAACTGGGATCCTCGGGAAGGCCAACAGCCATTTCGACCCAACCCAAACGGGGCCGGGGACCGCACCACCACGTTGAGGCGGCTGTTGATTGGTGCAGTTCTCCACTTCGTTAACAGAAAATACGTGTCCACCGCCACTTCAAGAACCAAGGCAAATCAGAAGAAACTGGCTTTTCAAATTTACCAACTTTTAGCACTGTAGTACTCATTAGCCTACATCGGTGACAATTAACAAAGATATAAAACGCCGAGTCCATGCTATTTGACTGAGCAGATAGCTCCTGATTAAGCTGACAAGGCAAGCCAAGAATTTAAGTCGAAAGTTCAAATCAAATAGCGGCCATATCCACACAACAGATGCGGTACCGTAATTTATTCTTCATTTTAACTAAAATAAAATTGTGTATTTGCTTTAAGTTTTTAGGGTTTCTGCAACAACACTATTTCTTTATTGTCCCATTTCCATCGGAAGTATTTTTATGCCCCTTTAAAATATTAAAATTTATTGAGAACACAGGTTGCTAAGTAACAACCCAGCTTAAAGCCACCAACAAGATTTAAATAGAACCACAATCTTCCAAGATGGAGAAACACCATTCAAAACGTGATTTTACTGAAAGTTGGCTCATCAACAAAAAGTTGCCTGTCATAAACAGAAACGATGGTAAAATCTTACCTTCTGCATACAAGAAATTACAAAGGCAATATAATTTTGTGTTGCTTTAATGCCAATGTTGTTGTGGCGTTTGCCACTACTTACTGTGTTTTGTGTTTTATTAGGTTATCAGGTTATTATTTGTTTTGATTGAAATTTGTGCCAATATTTTTAGCTTGAGTTGATCGTTCTCGCCACTCCATGGTTATTGTTTTTGTTTAAATTGTAGAATCACCGTATGCTTTATCCACTACAATTACCACACAAGCAGTGCATAATAGTTTGTTTTTTGTAATTACTACTTGAGTGATAAATTATTGGACAATTCTATTTTGGACATTTTGTTTACCTAGTCATTTTGAAAATTTTATTAACGTGTTGCTGTAGCAAATAAGCTGCCAGGTTATTATAGTGATGTTGGCTGTTCTGGCAATGAAATGTTAGCCTAAATAAAATGGCAGTGGCTATTTCGCCGTTGACAGCAATTTGCCCTTGGAATCTATTTTGCTGTAATCATTCATGTGTGTTTATATAGCCGTATTTGCAATTATTAGGCAGTGGCTATTTCGCCGTCGACGGCAATTTGCCCTTGGAATCTATTTTGCCGTGATTATTCACGTGTGTTTATATAGCCAAATTTGCTATCATCGCACCAGTGACTCTGTGGTGTAGTGGATAGAGCGCTGGTCTTGAGATACCATGGTTGTGGGTTCAAATCTCAGCTGGCCAGGGCTTTAAAAGAAAGGCAGTGTACACTGAAGGGGCAGGCCCGGTATGTAAATGTACTGGGCAGTGTACACTGGAAGGGAGTGTACAGGGTGGGGGATAGAGACCTGTGGGTGCAAAAATTTTTTTTTTGTTTTTAAAATTGACCAATCAGAGACGACCAAAAGTCACATGTTTAGTACGTCATTAAGATTGACCAATCACAAATAACTCACGGCAAAATAGTCTGAGGGCAAATTGCCATCGACGGCAAAATAGCCACTGCCCAATTATTACGCTAGTGACACTGTGATGTAGTGGATAGTGCGCTGGTCTTGAGATACCATCGTTGCAGGTTCGAATCTCAGCTGGCATGGCATTAAAATGAAAGGCAGTGTACACTGAAGGGGCAGGCCCAGTATGTAAATGTACGGGGCAGTGTACACTGGAAGGGAGTGTGCAGGATGGGGGATAGAGACCTGGGGGTGCAAAATTTTTTAAATTGGTTTTTAAAATTGACCAATCAGAGACGACCAAAACTCACATATTTAGTACGTCACTTAGATTGACCAATCACAAATAACTCACGGCAAAATAGTCTCTGAGGGTAAATTGCCATCAACGGCAAAATAGCCACTGCCAAATAAAATCACCTGGAAAGAAATTTGTGTGGGAATCATTACTCACTGGTACAACAAAAGTTAGGATTTAATTTTATTAAGTGCTTGGTGAACAACTTTATCAAATATTTCTACCAATAATGCTAGTAAAACTGATCCAGAACTTCCTAAACAAAGTGTCATCATGGTTAGGTGCATCATTTTGAAAGTGAAAGGACATTGCAACTTGCCAGACTTGATCTTCATTGAAAGATAAACTGGTGTTGAGAAATTTTGTGTCTCTATCTCAGTGTTGATGGCCTGTTTTGGAAGATCAACTTTCGCTAAGAGCATTTTCATGTTTATTTTTGATTGATGGATTTTTTTGGAATGTCAACTTGTTTTCCGTGAGCCATTTTTTGAAATCATCATATGTAATGCATCAATCGGCATGATGGTGTAGTGGTTAGAGCATCTGCTTTGCAGTCGGTAGACTAGGGGTTCATTCCCCTTGTCGAGTCATACCAAAAGACTTTAAAAAATGGCATCCACAGCTTCTCTGCTTGGCGCTTGGCATTTACGTGGGGTTGTGGAGAACAAGCTGACAAGTTCGCTTGTTGTGTCCTTGGGCAAGGCACTTAACGGGACGCCCCTGCCTTTATGTGGAAGACAGGTGACCCAGACACCTTGGAAATAGCCACTCCCAAGCAAGTGCAGATGTTCCATCCAAAATATAGCGATACAATTTGCTTTCTCGTAAATGCAGGATAAATATGAACAAGACAATACAATTGATTTTGTACATGGGATTAGTGTCACTGATTAATCAGTTGAAACAAAAATTACTCAACTTTATTGCATTAATTCTTGAAACTTGCAAAATTTTTGCAATCCTTTTTTATGGTACTTTAATTGGATTTGAATATGGGAGTTTGTAATTTCATAGCATTTCATTTTGTGTAACAATCTTGTGATTCCATTTGTTCCCAGTTATTTGGAGAAAGAATGAAGACAAACTGTTAACGTTTTGAAAGTGGCTATTGTATTTTTGTGCTGTGAGAGCACAATTATTCTTGGAATATGCTTAATGTAGTGTGCATGGGACATCTGCTCCTCATTTATAGGTACTTCAGAATTACAAAGTGCTGATAGAATTTCCACAAGGATGATCAGAATTTAGGTTCCACAAGTCCTAAACATTGCTTTCTTGTAAAGCTTAACACAATTTTTGGTCACCTACTGCACCAATAAAACTTAGTAATTGAGACAGTGGTTGCTATGTGTAGTTACACTCTAAAGCAGTGATTCTCAACTGAAATGCAATTTCTAATATGCTGGTGTGCAGTGAGCATTTGATAAATACTGTCAACAGTTCTGGTGTGTAATACTGCTTTTTGTTGTAATTTGTACTTGTACATGTCTGCAATGTTGAGTTCTTTTTAAATAGTACATGCAGAAACGTGACGGAATATCTGTGATATAAACTAATTTTCACCTAAGATTCATTTTTCATGAAGGAACATTCTGGACATTTTAGACTGTATTAGGTTTACTTAAAACAATCACTCAATGTGCACCATGAAGGGTTAGGTTTAGTTTACATTATGGTACTGGTATGTGGCTTCCCCATATAGGTATTATTTAGAAATTAGAAGGCCCCCTTTTTGCTCTTGGTAGCTATTTTGCCATTGTTATTCATGTGTCTTTAAATAAGCGTATTTGTTACGATTTGTTCAGTAATGCTGTGGTGTAGTGGATGGTGCTGCTGCTGTTAAAAGCAACGTTTACTGGTTTGAGTCTTTGTAGGCAGGGTAGTCAGTCAGATGCTGTGTGCAATTGAGGGAGAGCCTGGTATGTAAATGTTAGGAGCAATGTCTACTGGAGGGAATCCTGGTATACTGGGGATAAATATTTGTGTTTTAATACATTATAGAAATTGACCAATGTGAAGCAACCAAAAGTTTTGCCTTTGATATGTCATTGAATTAGATCAATCACAAATGTTTAAATGCAAAATAGCTTCCCAGGGTTAAATACCATTGATGGCAAAATACCCCTTGCCAAAAAGTTTATTTGTTTGCATTTTTTTTACAGTTTTTAAGTTGTCAAAAATACCACTCTTAATTCAGACTGAGTTCAAATACAATGTGCATTTGACGCAACTGTGGTTCATTGTTTTGTTGTAAGTATATCTGGTATAGTATTGTTGGAAAATTTTGTACATGAATCTTCAAGCTCACAATGATGCAGTATTGAGCTGAGTAAACAAGTAATTCAGTAGAAAAAGCAACACTAAAATACGGAAAAAACACCAAAAGATTGAGTGAAATCACAGAAGCAGGAAAATTTGGTAAAATACATTGGTTAACCCAATTCAATTATTTAATTTTACCCAATTGGGTGGTTATATTTTTGATTTTTATTGACTTTCATTGGTTTTTGTATTTCTGCAGTTTCTGTATCTATTCATTTGGTAGTTGTTTTGTAATTCCTCAATTTAAAAAGTTTCTGTATTTCTCAGTTTTTGTATGACTTTTGGTTAATTGGTGATTTTTATTTTATTGTGATTTCTTATTTTCTTGAATCTGAATTTCTGTATTTTAGTGTTTTCTAAAAAGAGTAGCAACAGATATGCAGGATTGTTGAGATTGCATCATTGAAAGTGTTTGCACTATTTAGGAAAAAATCTATGAATTTTGCATAACATTTAAATGAATCATGTTATCGTATAAGCTACATTCAATTCATTTTGTGTATTTTGTTTATAAATTTTTGATGTTCACACTGATGTTACAGCAAGCAACTAATAACTTAAAAGTTATTTTAATTTGTAAAACATTGCATCTTAAATTTTGTTGTTTATGACTTTTATAAAACCCTTTTCAAGAACTAAAATCTGTAAATTTGATATAATGAATTAAAACTATCAATGATAATTTCAAATAATATACATTATGAAAATATAATATTTTCAAAAGGCAGTAAAAACGTAGCCAGCTTTAAAATAAATAAGTAGCCAGGAGAGATCAAATGCAAAAATTTTCAAGGTTATTAAAATTAGGATTGCAGCATTAGAGAACAGGTTAGCACTTCAAAATTATATAAAAAGTCCAGTATGGAATGTGGTGTTACAATGACACAAAGTGAATAAAGTTGTTGTAAAAAAATTAGTATATGTTTGGCAAAAATGAAGCTCCATTTGCATAGGCAGTGTTTATCAAGACTGTCTTAATAAACAGTGCTATGCAAATCTTAATAAACAATGCTTTGCAAATGGAGCTTCATAGCATAGCATAGGTACATAGCATTTTTAGCTTCTTAATGCTGGGCAAGACTAGCTAGTCTTGATAAACAATCTAATGCAAGTGGAGCTTCATTTTTGCTTAACATATTAATTTTTTGCAACTTCACTCACTTCACATAATTGTAACATCACATTCCATACTAGACTTTTGACATAATTTTGAAGTGCTAGCCTGTTCTCTAATGCTGCAATCGTAATTTAAATGATGTTCAAAACATTTGCTTCCAATTTGTTGTAGCTACTTAACTATTTTAAAGTGGGCTATGTTTTTGCAGCTTTTAGAAATGATATATTTTCATAATGTACATCATTTAAAATTATTGATTGTTTTAATTTTTATGTCATATTTACAGATTTTAAGTCTTGAAAAGGGTTTTCTGAAAGTCAAAAACATTCAAAATTTATGAGGCTGTGTTTTACAACTTAAATGAGTTTTAATTTATTGAAGTTTCTTGCTGTAAAAACAGTGTGGATTTTAAAATGTTTTACCTCTCTGCCAAATTTTTAATGTGACATAAAAGTTCTAAACAAAATTGCTGTTAATTTATGGGTCCTACTAAATAGTACATATTTTTAATTTCCCTAGATGTCAACAACTGATTTATGGGTCTCGAGTGGTTCACTAATATATTGCTTTTCCTCAAATGTTTGCTTTGACCCTGGAAGCTCTATAAAGCTATTATAAAGCAAAATACCAATAATATTTTCCATGTGGTGCAATTTAACACAGTGACATTGTTAATTTTGATTTTGCCTCAAACTTTCTTAAATCCCTGCTGGCTATGCATTTTGATTTATATTTGTTTTGCCTTGCTAAGGTATGCTCATTGAAGTTAAATACCCAAATTTTCAGGTTTGATCCCAGTAGCTCTATAAAGCTATTGTCAGTAGTAGTAATTCAGTTTTTATCCAGTGTTGTCCCTTTAACAGAGATGGCCGGATTTACCCCATTCCTTCTGCAATTGCTCGCACTCCGTCCCTCCACTTGTCTCGTCTCAGGGCATCCTCCTTCTTCAAACCAATCTTCTCTGTCTTCTCTTCCACTTGCTTCTTCCAGGTCTTCTTCGGTCGTCCTCGCTTTCTCTTGCCACTCACTTCAAGATTCAGAGCACCTCTCAAAACACTATTGTTATCCCTCCTCAGCACATGTCCATACTATCTAACTCCATTCGCTGTTGCTAACTGGTCCATAGTTTCCTTCAACCCCAACATGTCCATCTGTTCTTCAGTCGTCTTCCTGTCTACCACTTTCTGACTGCACATGGCTCTCACCATAGCTCTCTCCGTTCTTCTCAAAATTGCTTTTTCATTTTCTTTTAGACACCATGTCTCACTTTCATACAGTATTGCTGATCTTACACAGCAATGATAGACTTTACCTTTCATCTTCAGAGGAAATCTATTTCCAAGCAACAATTCTCCACATTCCCTGAATCTTACCCAACCGATTCTTACTCTTGCTGTCACTGCCACTTCACAACCACCACTAGCATTTAGTCTGTCTCCCAAGTAACAAAATCCATTCACTGTCTCCACTTCATCGCATAACTTCTCGATTGAATCCATCGTTCCTTCCATTATTCCTTTACATTTCAAGCAAACAAAATGCATTGCCAACCTAGCGGTAGCTCTCTTTATTTTTGCACATTTGCCATGAACCCAGCTTCCACATTTTGTGCACAACACTTAATTCGCTGCGACTCTCCTCCCACAAACTCCACATGGATCTATTTTGCTTTTGTATAATTCGCCTTCTGACCCGCTTACCATCACTTTTGTTTTTCTGATGTTGACCTTCAAACCTTTACTTTCCAGTGCATTCTTCCAATTCCAAAACCTTTCCTTCAAGTCTTCCATGTCTTCGCTCATGATAACAAGGTCATCTGCATATAGCAATTCATTAACCTCACCTCTTCTTGCATTTTCTGTAATAACGTCCACCACTATTGCAAACAATAGTGGTAACAGCACAGATCCTTGATGTACACCAAATTTTACTTTGAATTCCTCTGAATATGCGTATCCCACCCTCACTCTTGTCTTTGCACCATCATACAGGCTCATAACTGCCCAAACTATTACTTTTGATAGACCCTTCTTCCTCATGGCCCACTTGATCACTTTTCTTGGCACTCTATCAAAAGCTTTTTCCATGTCAACAAAACACATATACAACTTCTTGTCCTTCTTTTGATATTCTTCCTGCATTCTTCTCACAATGAATATCGCATCCACTGTTCCTTTTCCTGGCATAAATCCAAACTGCATTTCATTCTAATTGACTAGTGTTCGTATTCACCTCTCTAGTACCCTTTCAACAATTTTCATGGCATGTTCTAGCAGTTTCACTCCTCTGTATGATCCACAGCTCATCACATCACCCTTTCCTTTAAAGATAGGTACAATCATACTTGTTTTCCACTCATCAGGCATTCCTCTACCATCCAATACATGCTGGCATAGTTCCATCATCACTTCAACCCCGATCTCACCACTTGCAACTATCATCTCCACACTTACTTCAGATGTTCCAGTTGCCTTTCCTGATTTCATAGTTTGAATTGCTTCCACAATTTCATCACGAGCCACTTTTTCCACTGGTCCTACTACTAAATCAGTTTCCACCATGCGGTCCCATTCGTTCTCTTCATTCATGATCTTTTCCATGTGTTCCTTCCAAATTTTTGCCCTATCTTCTTCAATAAAACCCAACCCCACCTTCCTCCTTCCACATCCTTCCCTTCCTTTTTCATTCTTCTAAGGAAGTAGAAAACACTATTAGAATTGTGATATAATTTATTCAATTCCTGATTAGCTTCCATTCTCATAGCTCTAGCCACAATATTTCTCATTTGATTTCTTATACGTTTGTATTGAGTTTTATTTTGTTCTGATGGGAATCTGCACAGCTCTTTAAATGCCGCCTTTTTTCTTGTTATGGTATTCTTGACCTCTTCATTCCACCACCACATGTCTCCTTGATCTCTCCTAGACTTCTTCTTCCCACACAGTTTGTCACATGCCTTTAAAACACCATCCCTAAAAGTTTTCCACAAATCAGGCGCATCTGTGCTCACAAGTTCTTTTACTCTTTTTTCAAATCTTACTCTTGTTTGGTTTTCATTCAACTTCCAAATCTTTCTTCTTATTATCCGTTCTTTTCTCACAATCTTTTTTAGAGCCTTTTTATCTAGATCTACGACCACCATCCTGTGCTGAAGTTCTCATGGAATCACCTTTACATCCCTTATATACTTTCTATATTTTTCCCCCACAAGCACAAAATCAATTTCTGTTTCACATCCACCACCAGCACTAAAAGTGATTTTCCTTTTGTCTGTCTTTTTAAACCAAGTATTTGCCATGCACAGCTCTCTTTCATCACAAAACTCCAGCAATCTTCTTCCTTCTGCATTTCTTTTCCCAACACCATTTCCCCTGTGTACACCTTCAAAACCATGAGCATATTTCCCCAAATGTCCATTAAAATCCTCTAAAGAAACAATGATTTCACTAGAACTTCCCAAGTCCCACTCACTCCCCATTTCATCATAAAAACGAACTTTCTCTGCATCTGTTCTTCCACTTTGTGGCCCATAGGCACATATTACGCACATCACTTCTTTACCTATAGTTAGAACAATCGCCATTACTCTATCACTTTTTCTTCTAACTTCCACAACGTTCCCAGATATTTCCTCTTTCACCAAAATTCCAACCCCTCCGAATCCTGCATCATTTCCTGACCACCACAGTTGATACCTTCGTCCCAAAGTACCCACAAAACGAGCTCCTTGGCCTTTCCATCTTACTTCCTGGATGCAGCACACATCAACTCTTCCCTTCCTCAGTTCTTCACACACTTCCGTTTTCCTTCCACAAATACTTCCCACATTTAATGTACCAAATCTTATCCCATGACATTCAGATTTAAACCCGGAGATTCTTCGCACCCCCTGCCCATTTAAGAGCTGCCGGGGACCGGAGGCCACTTGTATATTTTTTCTGGTCATGGGGATTTGTTGGAGCAGAATTCTTCTACAGGGAGCATGCCCTTGCTTATCCCCAACCTCAGTTTTCTGAGATGAGTGGTCCAACCAAGCAATTAAGCTGGCAATCCCACCATTAACAGTCAGACTGCAATTGGTAGGTACCCAATAGTCGCCTTTTACGACATGCTGGGTAAACAGCTTCACTGTTCTTTAACTGGTCAAGCACGGTCAAGCAAAATAGAAAAAATGTCTGTCCTAACTATGGCGCAATTAAATCCCAGCAGGCTATACTATCACCTGTGCAGATTTAAAACGTATCAATTAATGCAGCTTTGCTGCCATCTTAATCGTACAAGCATTTGTTAGGGCCACAACAAAATGTTTTACTAAATATAAGCCATAGTTTCTGTACATGTAATGGTGAGCATGTTGATTTATTAATGAAGACTGGAAGTATTCAAAAAGAAAAAACGATGGCACAAACTACCATTCATAATTTTTAGAAGAGTAAGGGGGCTGAAACGTAGTCAAAATTGATGGCATTGCCCAAATGATGGTTGTTTTGACTCATAAAGAAATGAGCCGTTTGGTGGTAGGCATGTTCAATGATTTGGTGGGCCTGCTTTTGTATTAATATTGGTAACATTAAGATTTTTGCCTGCGCTGTTTGCTTTAATTTGGCCTTAGCATGAAAAGGGGTCCTGCCTTTCCTTTAAATCATACAATCTATTGCAATAGGCTCCTATTAAGCTCTTTTCAAACAAAAACACTCCCTCTTAACCCTTTTGGGGATAATGTAACACATACGTTACATGATTGTTAATTGTTGTATCATTATGATGTAACAACCCTTTTTCTAAAAATCATTGTGATTTTGTTGTTTCCAACAATGAAAGAATTGTCTCAAATTTCATGAATTAGAATCTTATGATCCTCAAAGGGTTCATCCACTGTTATAGATTGATTCTACTATTGTTTAATTTTGATCTTTTCTTAAGTTTGAGATTTTATTACATTTAACTTTGCCCCTAATCCAAACCTCCCTACTTTTAAATGAAGATTAGTGTTTTGTAACAATACAAATATCCTTGCAATTACAAATATCAGTAATGGGCTTCACCATTTATGTTTGCTATCAAAATGATAGTGGATAGTTTTCTGCCTGCTGCTGTTTTCAGTAAATAGTAGCAAGCATTGTGATGGCATTTAACATTATGACCTCACAATGCGTTTTAAGCCATTATTAGGATTGCTACTTACCACTTTTTCGTCACTGTAGGCAAATTAATATGAGCTAACGTCTCTGACTGCGTGCTTGTTCCTTGGCCCTGGCATAAACGCTGTCATGCAAAGAGCAAACTAATCCAAAATGAAGCACCCACAGTTCAGTTATAGCAGTAGCGGGAGCCCCCATTAAATAATGTCGAGGTTAGGAACATCAAATCAGCTGGCTGTTGCAACAACCTTGCCCAATTGCAAAAAAAATTGCTTTAACATTTAGATCATATGTAGCTCGACACATGTTATTGCAAATGATAAGAAAGGATCATCTTTACCCCATTGTCTTTTTCTTGAGTGATCATCAAGTGTTTTGCTTGAAGTTGGCTACATTTTAAAATTTGTAGACTTTGAGTCTTTTGAATAATTTGATTGATAATGCCAAAGATCCATGCTATCGAGAAAGAATAAACAAAATGTACCAAAGGACTTAGTTTTTCTAGAAATTGCAATTTTGTGAACTGCAGGCACTAAAATTTTGTGTGTTTTTTAACCAGTATACTAAATTTCATAAACATTTGGAGACTTCAGTTTCTGATGGATCTTTTTAAAAACGTTGGCAGACAATGCAAAAGAACCACGCTTGTGAGGAAAATAGTCAAAATATCCCAAACAACTAACTTTGTTTAACAATTGCAAGTTTTTTAGCTCTAATAAGATAATTGCACAACTAATGATGAAACATCATGTATGGCAACCAAGTTTTGAATTGCCATCATAAACTAATCCTTAGCTTTAAGTAATTGGAGTCACATATTGCTAGAAAGCAAATTTCCTAAGCTTTCAAAGGACAGTAATTGTTATTACTTTATTATAATGGTTTTGTATTAAAGTCACCTGTTTTTACTGAGCTCACCACTGTTGAGAAAGGTAAAAAGTTACACCACATGTCTTAAAGTTCAGTTTTTTTAGTATAAAGACTAATATTAATTGTACATATTATACACTATCGGAATCGCATTGAAATAACCTTTAGTTTGTTAAATACAGTTTGAAAATCAGTTGAGAAATGAGATCACAAATCAGTTTTTTAACAAACTGATTTTACAAAAAGTTTGCAACTTTTGAAAACATCTTGATATTATGATCTGCAGTAATGAACATTTGTTTTAATCGTACGAGACATATTATGATGTCATAGAGCCAGTTTAAGCGTGCAAGCAAAAAAGAGAGAAAAATGCTAGCTGGCTTGAAGTGCTTAAATAAAGAAGCGCTTATAGCATAATCAAATAAACATTAATTGTTGTAAAATTGTTTTTATCAGAAGCAGCTTATTAATATCTCCTAAAAGAACGTTTAATCGTGTTCCTGCAACGAGTACTTTTTGAGAAAGAACAAAAAACAGATTGTTCAATAAATCGTTGATTGTGACGTCATTTTGGACCCTAAACAAATGAAAGTTTTTGAAATGTGGTAAGTCGGAAGCTAGTTTTCGTTTGAGCAAAAAGTGATTGTCCTTTGTCAAGCAATGCAAGTTCTAAAAAAGATATTTTTGGTTATGGCGTCATCATAGCGTCATGAATACCCTTATGACACTCACCACACAGTGGTGATCAATCGTGCCAAGTTTGATGCTTGTACCTGTAGCAGTTTCAGAGGAGTTAAAACAGACACACAGACAGAATTGCGCTTTATATTAGATGACAATGGTTAGCAAAATAACACTTTTTCTTTGTCAGTGGTATATTAATAAAAAACTAATGTTCCCCTTGGCTTACAAAGATGTTTCACCCACTCAGCTGAAAAGCTCAACAATATTGTCATGAACAGTTTGTAGTTTCATTGTAAATTGTTTTTTTTAATAATATGTTAATTGATTTTACTTTCAACCCAACTTGTTTACTGCATGTTCATTGTAATTATGAAGTAACATTGGCCAGTGGTGAGATTCATAAAGTTTTGTTTATGACATCATAGCTATTCTTTTTGTTTTTGCTGGAAGAATCTTGGATATTCTATGTTTGGTATATATTTATGACCAAAATCTTGAATTAGGGAGCAACAGATAAATGAATTTTATTAATGAGCATTAGTCTCAGTTTGTTTGGCTGGTGAAGTGTTTGTAGTTGGATGTTATAGAGAGTAGGTGGAACTGTTAGTTATAGTAGTAGACAGTGCAGTTGATGGTTAAGTTTGCTTGTAGAGATACTTCATACTGTTTGAACAAGAAATGGTGTTAGCATTAGTTGTTGCAGTTACTGATTTAAAGACCATTTGGTCATTTCACAGTACTGCCTGAACTTACCACTAATCTTATGTTTGGTTAGTTAGTGAAATGTTAGTATGCAATGGTTAGATTAGTTATTTTGTTACTGAAAAAGCAAAGTTTTAGTAGAGTTAGCAATCAGACAGATTGTTCAAGTAATACACCAGGTCACTTAAATTTTTACAAGATCATTATTGAGTATAGAACAAAAATTCTATTATTTGACAAACATATCAAATTAAGTGTTACTGTAGTAGTGGGTATGTTTCCTACAACATCATACTGCCTATCTATGTTTCACATTAGCACTAAAGTGTAAATTTGCAAGAAGTACGTCCAGCAGATTTGCAGTTAGAATTCAACAGTGCTGAGAAAAGTCTGATGATTTTTGGAAACAATTTTTTTGTTATAAATTTTATTATTTTGCTATCAAAATTTTTAACCAACTGATTTAATATGTAAAAGATAGTTAATAGGAATTCAAGTTTGTTTCTCTCCTAGTTTTGATTAACATTTTTTGGGGCTGTGCCACAGCTCATATAAACGTCACAAATAGCCTTGAAGCAGCAGCGAGTGATTGCAACATAAATAAAGAGAATGCTGTTTTCACCCTTTTGTATTACACATTATCTCTCAAAAAATTTATATAGAATATGGTCAAAATACGTTTTTTCTCTGTGCTTCCTTGCCAGTTTCAATTTGAACTACTAATAGATAACAGGAAATACTTCTCTACTTCAATTAAATTCAAGACATCATTTATTGAGTAAGGTCAAAACAGAATCAGTGAAAATCTATTATGTTTCAAAGCTAGCTTTAATCTTGACTGTTAGATAATGAAGGCATATCGTTCTTGGCTTTGGTTTGACACAAAGAAGCCTGTTTGTAATTGTAACTGTTGTGAAAGCACATTTCTCTCAACTTCAGTTTAGCACTAAAATTGCCATATTTTGAGGAAATGGTTCCATTGTTATTAAATTATAAATAAATAACCTTATCACGATTGCCTGCCATGAAAACTACGAATAAGGAAGAATATAATCACGACCAATTCTGGTTTTGAGCCTCATTAAAAAATGTTTCTTTTATTAAAATGAGGTTGAGAGCTATGTGCTTTTATAGGTTGACGATCACTATTGAAATAAGCTTCAAAATATGAGAAATAATATAAATTCTGGTTTCGATTTTCTTAAAAAATGTTTTATGGGTAGATTTAACCTTATTTTTTGTTGATTGCTTGAGAGGTAATTTGTAATACAGTAATCTTTGCTTGCAATTGCACCACTAAAAGTTGTAAAAAAATCACTGTTTTTCATGAAGCTTGGTAAATCATTCTGAAACTCTCTTTTGATCCTCTGTAAAGTTATATTATCCAATCAAGTTTACCAGTGTAAAGAAAAACCACTAAATTGGCAAAGCTCACAGAAGATAATTACCCAAAGAAAACTTCTTTAAAACACAATTGTGTTTGAGCACTTCTTTCACCTGATAATGGCAAGTGAAGATGATGGTTTCCCCCAAAATTATTGCCTGGGTAAAGTAACCCACTAATTCAGTAAAACTATATGGTTGTAAATGAAAACATACCCATTATTTTTTACAGTAAGCACCTTTAAGTGAGATGCCATAGTTTTTAAATCTAGTTATCAATCTTAGTTTTATCATTTTTGATCTAGACTTGAAAGCTAGATTTACCAAATTCACAAATATTGGTGACTATGAATTTTTCTTTTACTTCAATTTTCATATGCTTTTGTTTTTTGTATCGATAAAAAGTTGTATACCAAATATTTGGTACCTCTTGTGTGTTCTATAAATGATTAGCTAAACTTAATATAAACAAAAAAATATTCAGCTAGCAAATCTTTACAGGAGCTGACGCAGCTTTTGAAAGTGTTTAAATCATTTGCACTGGCTTTCCCCATCTAACTAGATAATGATATTCCTATGCTTTCTTTCAGCTGGAACTAAACTTGTGAAAATTACTGTATTTTCCACCTAATAAGCTGAAATTCAGGACCTTAATTTTGGACCTGATTTTTTTGGGTCGGCTTATTGGCAGATAAGCAAAATCATAATAAATAATAAGCACAAAACCATCATTTTCAGAGCTAAAAATTGGCCTCGGCTTATTCAGCGATTCGGCTTATTAACCGGAAAATAAGGTAACTCATTTGTTTTTGTGCTTCGTTTGTAACATGAGATAACAAGACTATGGGAATTATAATTGCTTATTAGTAATGTTCCTTTTGGAGATGGTAGCAAGCAACGCATTTCTGATAATTAAAGTATTTTGAAGGAAATAGCAAAAGTGTCTTCCATTTGGTACAATTTCACTGACAGATGTTGTTTTTTTATTTCCCCTCAGACTTTCTCAGTCTCTGTTAGCTAGGCATTATATTCTTTTCTCCCTACTTGGTGTGCCTAGGGAGTTAAAAGAGTCTTTGTTTTCCCCAAAACTTTTAGGTTTGTTTCTGGTAGTGGAATAGAAGTCTAATAAAGCAAAATACCAATATTGTCTTTGATGTTGTGCAATTTTTGTGATATAAAATTCTTTGGCTTGTGGTATTGACTCGGCCATAATCAAAAAAGGAGCCTATGCCTTTCTCTAAAGCTATATAACCTATTCCAATAGCTGCCTACTGAGCTATTTTCAAGCAAAAACGTTTTCTCTTAATCCAGTTTTGCAAATTGATGCTATCGTTGTTTTATTTTGATCTTTTCTTAAACTTGGGATTTTATTAATTTTAACTTTGCTCCTGATCCTGACCTCTCTACTTTTGAATGAAGATTAGTGCTTCATACCAATACAAAGAGCCTATCTAGTATAAATATCAGTAGTGGGCTTTACTATTTATGTTTACTATCAAAATAATTGTGGATAATTTTTCTGCCTGCTGCATGTAAGATTATGAAGTAACAGTACTTTTTTAATGGATTCAAGACAGAAGCAAAAAGCAAGCTTAAAAACAGTTAAGTCAATAGTTGCTTGTTGTGCTTTGATACCAGCATAAGAAGTTGTAGAATTACTTTTTTCAAAAAATAATGTTTTTTGATTTGCAATCAATTAAAAAAAGCATGGACAGTTGCGCATAGCCACTATGTGTCTCCCAAGTTTATTAAGTCCCTGATAATGTCTTATTTACCCTGTTTGTAGGCGTTTTTAAACTAAACAAGCACTTTCATCTGTTAATTTCAGCCAGTGCTTGAAAGAAGGTCAAAATTGTAAGAAGGCACAGTGATTGACATGTATTTACTGGATTAAGCTATTAAATATTAGGACCACTGCTTATTACGTTTTTGTTACTGTAAGCATATTTGCATGGGCTAACACCTTTGGCTATACAGCCATTGCTTGGTCTTGGCATAAACATAGCCACACAATGAGCAAATTAACCTGAAGTGAGGCACTCGTGGCTAATTACTGCAATAGTGAGGCCCCCATCATGATTGTCAAGGTTAAGGATACAAAATCAGCTGGCTGCACCAGCCTCACCCAATTGCAAAGAAAATTGCTTCGATATATAGGTGATATGTTGCTTGACACCAATATTTTGTTGCAAAAGATAAAGCAAGAGCCTCTTTAATTCCTCTCTTTTTTAGGAGGATCACCAAGTATTTTGCTTGGAGTAGGCAACATCTAAAAATTGTTGAGATTTTGTTTTTGAATAAATCTTTTTGAAAATTTTGATAGATAGTGCCGAAAGGCCATACTATCGAGGAACAATAGACAAAATGTTCCAAATGACTTAGTTTATGTAGAAATTGCAATTTTGTGAAATGCAGGCATCAAAATTTTGAGTGTTTTTAACCAGTGGGCTATATTTTAAAAATGTTTGAAGAGTTCCTGTTATCACAAATCTTTTTGAAAAATTAGATAGATTATGCCAAAGAACCATGCTTGCAAAGAAAAGTAATTAAAATAAACCATAGAAATAACTTTGTCTAACAATTGCTGTAGGATAATTGTTTATTTAAAAATTGAATATGATGTATGGCAATTATTGATCTGTCACAATAAACTAATTCTTAGCCCTAACTAATTAGAGTTACATATTGGTGTAAAGCATATTTTCTAGACTTTCAAACGGCACTAACTCTGGGTACCTTACAATAGTCTTTTTGTATTAAACTTACCTGTTTTTACTCAGCATACTACTTTTTGGGTAAGGAGAAAGTTACAGTACAAGAGCTAAAGTTCAATTTTTTTATTGTAAAAACAAATAGTAAAGGTGCTTGTGTTGTACAGTAGATTCCGCTTAATCGGGTCACATTGGGATAAGCACCATTTGGCTCGATTAAGCGGCTGACCCAATTATCCGAAGTCTTGCAGTATCCGTTCCAGGGTTGTCCTTGGTAAACCAGTTATCTCAGCTAGCTGGCGATGACTAATGTTTGGAGGTTGCTCTCTAATTTTTCTTAGGACAACAACCCTTTCAGCAATTGTTAATTTTTTTTGTGGCATCTCTGCTTGGGACTTCACAAAATTTGCAACAAAACACAACAATTACCATGTCCAAGGGCATGAAATGACAAAATAAGTTGCGCCTGTATTTTTCAATTGTTACATAATATAGTTGGCTTTGTGATACTGAGTTCTATTACATTACAAAGGCGGTTTTGCAATTAAACCAGTGTATGTCTGACTACAGTTGTGGCCCAATTAAGCAGAATAGTGGCCTGATTATGTGGATTTAACGTAGTGCATTATCTTTGGTTGGATTTTGTTCTTACCAATTTGGCCCAATTAAACAGCTGACCCGATTAACTGACGACCCAATTAAGCGGAATCTATTGTATTTACAACATGCATTGACATCACTCATAAAATAATGCTAATCAGCTAAGTGAACAAGCAATCAATCAATCAATTTTATTTTATTTTTGTCTAAATCAGCATACATAGAAATAAATTACACAGCAGTGGACAAAAAAAGGAGACGATGGCAAAACGATATATGTTAATACATGCACATGAATAGAATTTAGATTAAATGTGAAGATAATGGCATGGCCATCGCACCTGTAAGATACTAGGTAAAATAAAAAACACACATGAAGAAAAGCATATACAGTATGTACAAAGTGTCGCTAGAGACAGTAAAAATAAAAAACTGTCAAGTTGTAACCCTAACAGGGGAGGCTATCAGGTGCTACACCTTGCCCAAGGGTGACCTGGGAGCAACAACAGCTAAGAGACAGCTCCTTTACGTCTCAAGGCACATAAACCCTGTCGCCGGTTGTAGTTTTAAGTCATACACCTAGGACTAGATTAAACACATAGCTATTATAAAAAAGAAGTTACTGTGAGTTAGTAGTACCATTATGGTATTCCCAGCTGCATTGTTCGCGTAAAATTTAATCAACTAAATTAATAATCAATTTGATGCAGAGACCTTAAAAGGATGAAAATAACTTATCATTCTAATCTGATATGCAATGATGAAGTTTCAGTAATTCAATGCTCTTTATGAATTGATTGTTCATGGTTGACTGTTCTCACTTCACTGTCACTACCTTCAGAGGTTCCATCTGAAAACAGAAAAAAGAACACAGAAACCATTGCACTGTAAAAGACTATATCATAAGCAGTCACATTTCCTAGATGTAAATTTCAAGTGGATTAAATGTTTATGAAGTGATAAAGAACTGCCTTGATTGGTTGATAAAAGATTTCAAAGATTTTATTTCTCTTAATGCTGGAGGAAGCTTATTCCATTGCACAGGACCTTTGTATTTGAATGACTGCTGGGTTAGTTTAATTCTGCAAAATTTAGGAAATGCCTTAGCTTTCGACCGTGATCTATCAGCATTGCAGTTTCGATAGTTGTGCTGAAAGAAGTTATTAAATGCATGCGGTAGCATGTTATTAAAATATTTGTGCATAAATTTAATTATCTCCAATTGAGTAGTTTGTTCTATTGTCATAATGTTATGCTTTTTCATAACTGCTGTTATGTCATCTTTTTTGGCATTAAATGCTAATCGAATGACTTTATTTGTTGTGTTTTGGAGTCTGTGAATCAGTGTTTTGTTGTTGAAACACCAGGAAGAAATACAGTATTGAAAGTGACTTTGAATCATGCTATAATAGAGCAATTGAAGTGATTTTTGGTTAAGATAGGGTTTTATTTTTTGCATGATGCCACAGCCCATTCTAATTTTTTTCAGCAGCAATTCCATGTGAGATTTCCACGTTAGATGCTCGTGAATTGTTACACCTAAAAATCTAATAGATGTTACCTTGTCTAATGCATTGCCATTTAGCTTGATTTCAAGATTAGGTGGGACTGGAGGGCTATTAGGAGTTTTAAAAGTTATGACTTTAGTTTTTTCAATGTTTAAAGTAAGCTTGTTTGCAGTAAGCCAGGAATCAACTTGGTGCAATTCTTCATTTGCCTTTTTAAATAGTTCAGTATATGAAACATGATTGAAGAATAAGTTTGTATCATCAGCAAACATGATAGCTTGACCAGAAGAAAGACATTTCGGAAGATCATTAACATATATCAAAAACAATAATGGACCAAGAATTGACCCTTGTGGGATGCCTAAGTTAATTAATGCAGGAGCTGATAATTTCCCATTGATTTTAGTTTGTAAAGATCGATTACTTAAATAACTTTTAAGCCATTCATAGGGTAGTCCCCTAACTCCATAGTGATGTAATTTGTAAAGTAAGATGTTATGATCAATTGTGCCAAAAGCCTTTGACAGATCCAAGAAAACACCCAGTGTATATTTTTTTTCTTCAAATGCTTTTGTAACATTTTCTACCATAACTGTGAGAGGATTGCTTGTGGAATGTTTTTTTCTAAAGCCAAATTGATATTGATGGAAAAAATCTACTTGGCTCAAAAATGAACAAAGCCTTTTGTAGAAAATTCTTTCCAAAATTTTGGACATAACAGGTAGTAAACTGATTGGTCGATAATTGTTTACATCAGATTTGGATCCTTTTTTGTGCACTGGGATTATTTTGGCCTTTTTGAACTCATTAATAAATTTACCTTGTCCCAATAAAAGATTAAAAATGTGACATAGTATTAACAATATATTATCTGGTGATAATTTAAGAATTGACATTGGGATTTCATCCAAACCACAACTGTTTTTTGATTGCATGCCAAATAAAATATTCTTAATTTCCGAGACACAAGTGGGGTTTACATACATACAGTGCGGGTATGACAAACCAAGATAATCATCAAATTTAGCACCGGTGTGGTTCTTGTCTTTCTTTAGGTTACCACCAATCGTTGTAAAATGTTTATTGAAGTGATCAGCTATTTTTGCATCATCGGTAGATAATTCTCCATGAATACTTAAGGAAGTGCAGCTATGGTTTTTAGTTTTCCCTAAAAGAATGTTAATGGTCTGCCATGTCTTTTTAATGTTGTGTTTTTGTTTTTCAAGAATTGATGCAAAGAAAGCTTCCTTTTTTTTCTTGAATCCTATGAAAATATTTATTTCTAGCTTCTTTGTATTTTGCTTTGGCTAGGGTACTCTTTTTGGCAATATATTTTTTAAATAACTTATCTTTTTCTTTCATTAGTTTTAGCAAATCTTCATCAAACCAGTTTTTGCTTTTTCTAACAAATCTTTTTTTTACCAGTGGGAAACACTGATTAAAAATAGTAGTGTATTTATTAATAAACATACAGAAGGCTGTATTGGGATTAGTTTCTTGTAATATCAAATTTATATTTATTTCTTCTAATTGTTTTTGAAATTTTTCAATGTTTACTTGGTCAAAAATTCTGATTTTGTCTTCTAGCTTATGCTTTATTTGATTGGTACAGTAACAAGTAATTATAGGTAAGTGGTCGGAAATAGGATGAAGAAGCACTCCTGTTTTGATGTTTTCAGAATACAAATTTGTCCACACATGATCTAAAATAGTTGCACTAGTGTCTGTAATGCGAGTAGGTTTGTTTATCAATGAATAAAATGAATTATCTGACATAATGTCCAGTAAATCACCAACCATATTATTATCATGTTGAAGGAGATTATAATTAAGATCACCAAATATAAAGCATTTGTGGTTGCTCTTTATAGACTCAAGAGTTTCTTTTAAGTTGTCAAAAAATATTTGATTTGATCCAGTGTCATGAGAAGGAGATCTATAGATTGTTTCACAGATAATACTTTCATTTTGCACTTCTAATTTGACAAAGATAGATTCAAATAGCTTTTCATGCATAGTGGTGAGTTCAGTCAAAACATGAAACCTAATTGTGTCTTTGACATAAAGTGCTACTCCTCCCCCTTTGAAATGAAGCCTAGAGTTGTGAACAAACTTGTAACCTGGTAGATTTAAGAAAGCACCTGAGCTTAGAGGAGTTATCCAAGTTTCTGAAATAGATATAATGTCTGGTTTGTATGTCATAAATGATAGCAGTGCCTCCAACTTGGTAAAATTAGCATTATTTACTAATGATCTCATGTTTAGTTCCAAAGCTAATAATTTACCTTCAGGTATCTGATCAGTTACAAAGTCATCCAATTTAGATATGTCAATGTATTGGCTGGTACTAATTAAAGCCTCAAAGTCCAAGTCTGCATTGCTGTTTTTACTGCTCTGATCACTGTCACTAAACATCAAATTAAGGCTCTCAGCACAATGGGTTAAATTTTCCTTATTTAGGTTTGTAAGTACTGGTAATGTAAAGTTGTTGCTTCTGTTTTCAAAATTAGATTTTTGACTGTTTTCATTAAAAAATACATTTTGCAACATTACAAAAAACACAAGAAATATAAAGTTGAAAAGAAAATTAATACAAAAAAATGAATTACAATACAAAAAAAAGAATTATCTAAAGCTTCAAAAAAAACGGTTTTTGGTATGTCATGAGGTGTGGTTAACAATAAAAAGCAAGCAAGTTGTGGGACTCAGCATGGAAATCTAATCTTTGAGATATCTTCGAAATCATCAATATAGTGCCTCTTGCCTTCAAAAAAGCAATATACAGGGTGGGCCATAAATAACGCACCAAAGCATATAAAACAATTCAGATAATAATAACAAACGTTTTGGGCCATAAATAAATTAAATTAAATTTAACAGTTATAGTAACTGATATTGAAATTAAATTTAACAGATACCCAAAGAAAAGATATTTACATTATTTCACATCACAATTTATTTTAAATCCTTGGTGCGTTATTTACGGCCCACCCTGTATATTCCCCTTCAGTGTCCAGACGTTTTGGAATCCAAATGCTTCCTGTGATTTAGCAAGCAGTTAAAATCGTCGTTTTGTAAGTGATTCTGTTAACGATAATTTTGGGTCGGAATTCTTTGCTGCTTTGAGCTGGGATTTGTTGGCAAACACCAGGTTCCTAACTGTACGGCACACAAATTTAATGATGATTGGATTTTTAGCTTTTCGAGAAGGCAGAACATGGCAGATGTCGATGTCTGTATTAGTAATTGGCTGAGACAATTTGATTCTGGAATTTAGAGTTTTTAAGACAAAATTTTCAAAGTCTAAATTACTTGCCTTTTTTTCTGGAAGATTAGTACACCCATGTAGGATGAGGCAGTTACTTCTGCTGTATTGCTCCAGATCATCCAAGTGTCTTTGATTCTGGTACATCTGATCAGCCAGTTGCTCAACCGAAATTTTAAGAGTAGCAACCATTTTATTTAGATCATCCAGTAGCAAACCCTGGGCACTGGTGGCATCTGAAAAAGAAGCAGGAACAGAACTATCTGTAGGCTTAGTATTATATGAGTTAGACAAGTATTGGTTATTATACTCATCTTGGCGTTTTGATACTTCATCCAGCTTCTTCATTACTTCTGCCAACTGTGCTAAGGTCATTGTTCAAATTGTTAGAATCTTCCAGATATCAAAAAGTTTCAGATATTATTTAATAACAATCGTTAACCACCACTTACAAAATCCTTTACACATGCATTCCACCTTATTCAAATAAAATGAAAAGTACTTAAATTCTGTCTATTTTAATAGAAGAATCACTATCATGTCCTAGTAAGAAATTGGTTTCTAGGAAATCATTGACTAGTTATGGTAAATCAGATACAATCACCTATAGAAAGATAAAGCAAACTTAGACCAACAAAAAATGAAGAAATAGTAGCCTAATAGGACAAAGGTAGAAAACAGAAAGATATTAAAATATAGTGAGTGCAAAGATGGTGAAGTACAAAAGGAAAATAATATAGGCTAAAAGTGTAAAAAAGAAAAAAAAATGCATGAAGTGGAAGTAGAAAAAAGGATAAATCAGTGGGTCAAGATCACCTAATTTTGGGTAAAATGGTATCTTTTATGTTGATTTGCACAAATAGCAACATAGTAAGGAAAAATCCTGAAATTATGAGTAAATAGGGGCTATTTACTATTCATTTGTAACTGACGAAGATTTAAATGGCTAATTGATGTTCGTGTTTGCATGTGGCTAAAACATTTTGAGTCATATTCGCGAATTCACAGTTTGGATTAAAATCAACTTAGCACAGCAGAAGGGGCTCAATACCATTTTTAGTTTATTTGTTATGATGAAGATCAACCCGTAGCTGCAAAACAAATCATGGGTGATGCTTTCTCCTATGACTACAATCAGTTCATACTTTGATAAATTATTGATGCCATTTTCTCCAATTCATAGTAACTACCCCAAAATTATCATAAATAATGGCCTTAGTGGTGCTGCTGCAGCAGATGTAGAGGAAAATACTGTCTACAAAGCCATGCTGCAGTCTACGTTAGCTTTGATAAAATATTAAGTATGCTTACTAAATGCTGCTTTGTATGAATGAGCAGACATAGCACTAATACTTTGAATGTGAAATAGTAATTAATTCTTTTTATTTGTAGCATTAAGATAATCCAAACATAACATCATAATTACTATCTTTGCACTCCCCTCTAGCTGTTCTTAAGGCCTATGGAATGTGTATTGCATTTTGATTCTGTGATAAAAAAACGAATTGTTTGCTTTTTGTTGGGCCATCAATTTTCAGGAGATGAGAAGAGTGAAATTGAAATTTGTATCCAAACTTGTTCAAATAGGATCATTATAGTTTGCTGAAACACTTGGAGAAATTGAAGCTTACAGTGGCAGATTAAAGGAGGCACTGGCGTCAGACAGCAAAATTTAATTTAGGAGTTTTATTAAACTTGATTTTTGTTGCACTATAAATAGACTCTATAAAACTATAAATAGACTGTTAATAATTAATTAAATACCAAATTTTATCACCAAATACAAATCCAAAATGCAAGAAGCCAATCGTGAATCAAAAAAATTAAATTTTTTAAGGGGAAAAGGAACTGTGAAACATTTCCTAAGTTTGTGACCAGCATCAAAAGTTTTTTATGGTAACTGTTTGACAAAGGTGATGTGTTTGTATTCTACACACTTCCAAAAGCAAATAAAGACTTTTTTTTTCTTTCTGTAGTCTTTTATCCACTTTCATAAAGATGCCACTGGTAAAGGCATAGCATTTGAAGTTGTGTGGAGTTTACTTATGAAAAAATAAACAATACAAAGAATAGTCTGGCTCTATGGAAGTAAAAGAAGCATTGAAAATGTAATCAAAGTATTAGACATTGAGTGATTGTTATGTTGTCTGCTGCATGGCTGAGCAAAACCGCCTTTGCATTGAAGTTGACATTTCAAGTTCAGACTGTAGCTTACATCAATTACTACAACATTGTAAGGTTGACTGCTGTCTCAAATATTGTCTTGTCAGTTCCAATCTTCTAAACTATGTTCATTTTACGATTGGTAAGTTAAATTTATAATCGTTTTACTTCAATACAGGAACAGCTAAAAAGTCAAAAGCAGCATCAGATGTGCATGGCAGTATAACTGAAAAATGATCAACTTCTGTTTATTTCTTGATAAGCAGATACAAGCTTAGGATATTGATAATTTTTAATTGACATTATTACATCTGGAATGCAGCCGCTACATTTTGGTTCTATGGTTGAAATGTTCGTATTGCTCTTTTCTACTAAAATTTAAATTTTCTGACCAGTGTATAAGATTATGATGATTTTTTGATATCTAACAAATCTATGCATAATTTTTTTTATCAGATATATAAAAATTCCAAATAAAAGTAATATAAAATAGCCCATGTTAGTGTAGCACCTGAAAAAGTGTTAAGTAAAATTTTGAATGAAGTATCTAACAAAGCAAACAACAATGTTTAAATACATAGCCTCTTTAGCTTTTGATGACAAAATAGATGTTGTGCCGCCAATATTTTTAAATTTTGATAATCCTGACGATGTGAATGGAGTGTAGTGCTTGGGTAGCTGCAGAAGAGCACACAGCTTTTTAACCCAACTCAAACAGGGCAGAGACTTTATCACCACCTTAAGGTGGCTGTTGATTGATGCGTATCTTCCTTGGGGTCACCTTTGACTGCACTTTTTCCTTTTCTAGACATGTATCTTTGCTGAAGGCCAAGTTTTTTCCTTGTCTCAAGGCATTATACTGTATCTCTGTTTTCTCATGGGGCCCCTCTAAGGAGTCCCTCTTTCTGTATGAAGCTTTTTTTTGGGTTCTTTTCACTTATGCTTTACCGAGATGGAATCCTTTTCTAAGCATTACCAATATTACCAAATTGGAACATCTTCACCAAGTAGCTAGTCATGCTATCTCTGGCTGCTTGTTGTTCCCCCTATCTCACTTCTCCTCTCTGAGGCATCTCTACCTTCCCTACAAGTCTCCTGACTCATTTTGCTCATTTGCTATCTTATGAGTGGGTTTTTCGTCTCCCAACCTTTCTCATTTCAGGTTTGGCCAGACTTGGAGTGAAATGAAGACTCTGCAGATCTTCTTGGAGAGCTTTTGCTTCCACTCACCTGCTCATGCTTCCCTCTACTTCTAAGGACCTTCTCTTTGCTTTCCCCCTTCTTTAATACCTGCCTTCTTTCCCTGTAGAGTCCACCTTTTTTTCCCCATGCTCCCACTCTGATTCCTCTCTTTTTTGCCAAGGTGCAGCTCTCGCTCACCTTGACTCTCTCCCACCTCATGATCTGGACAGATGGCTATGTTCCTTTTCCTTTTTGCAAAGGCAGCTCTGGCATACTTACCAACAGCTCTCTCTGTGGCACTGAGGCCACTCTTTCATTTTCAGCAAGCCTAGTATGTTCAAATTTTTCTGCTGAAGTCTGCACCATTCTGCAAGCTTTTTGCTGGTGTCAGCAGAACCAATAAGTCTGCCATTTCTCTTTTCTTCTCTTTGTTTTTGACACTTGCTCTGTCCTTTCCTCCATCTTTCCTTTTTACCTCAATTTTTTTGGCAGAAACTGTCTTTTCTCTCCTTTTGTTCTATCAGGCTACAGCAGACACTTGTTTCTCCCAGGAAATGATATGGCTGATGAGCTGGCCAGATGGGAGTGCTCCTTATGCTTTCTGCAATTCCTTGTAGCCTCTCATTTCTTGTATCCTCTCTTTTTTCTTGGACTGGAGGCATGCTGTCTCATGTAGATTCCTTAACAACAGGTTTCCTCAATTTTCGCTGAGGAACTTGTGTTCCCTTGTCACATTTGCAGTGCCCTCTGTCGTCTTTGCTGCAATAGACCAGTCTACTGTTAAGCTCTTATTTCTCTAGAATTGGCAGAATTGAGAATTCTTCATGCAGCGTATGCACCTGTCCCAGGACACCTCTCATCTCATTCTTCATGGTCCAGTTACGGACTCTCTGCACCACTTGTTCTTTGGCAACACTCTGTCTCTACGACCTCTGGTCCAGGCCTTGGGTAGTTGCCCAGCTTCTGGGGCTCATGGTCTTTCACTATGCCCCCATCCCTTGGAAGGGGTTGGATAACAACAACAGCATGTAAATGGAGCTGACCAAAACATCACAGGTAATCATGACTATGCAAGTAATTTTACTGGAACTATACAGCGACATCAGCTTACCTTTAGTAGAATAATTTATGATCTGGAAAGTGCTCTTCATAAACAAAATTAAAACCCAGTAAGTTTGCTCAAATAATTTGGGGGTACAAATAACCTGGTCAAATGTATATTCAAGCGGTGGTCATCAGATGCAGTTAAATATTATCAAAGATAAGACTGGTGTTTGAGAAGAAGTGAAAGCCAAAAAATTTTTTGGCAAGTTTGGATCCTTTTCTTTGCAAGCATGATAGTAATAAAAACTAATCAAAAATTAAAAAGACAATGGTGCATCTTCAGAGTATGCTTATCACAGATAGCAGCAGATGCGGGTATGTATGACTAACAAATCCTTTGACAGTATTGGCACGTGATAGAATGATTTACGCATGAGGCATATGAGGACGAGCGCATCAAAGCACCAATGTAATGTTCCATGAAATATTTGGCCATCCAGTTTTTAGTACAATTATGTCCAGGAACAGATTTAAATTTTTGATTTGTCACACATTGTTTAATAACCATACACTGCAATTTACTTGTCAACATGATAGATTTGGAGCTTTTTGCAAAATTTTTGAAGAATTTAATGAAAACTGTAGAAAATTTCTAGTTTCTGTTGATTATTTGTCGCTGGATGAAACTCTTTATTTAATGTAAATGCAAATCAGTTTCAAACAGTTTAATGTGAGCAAACCAGCCAAGTATGGAATGCTGTACAAATCAATAAATGCTTGCCACTATCCATTTACCTTTTTAACTGCTGTGTATTTTAGTAAGTCAATAGGTAAGCCAACATTTTAATATACTCCTGGGAAAGCATAAACAGTAGAATACCTAATTCAAAATTAGGAATGCCACACAAATTTAGTGGGAAGAAACATATAATATGGCAAATTGTATACTTCAACACCAATGGTGTAGTGGCTGCTTGACCATGAAATAATTTCTGTAGGAACTCTGCAGACTGCAATCAAATTGAAAAGGAATTCCAGTTGAAATTAATGAAATTAATGAAATCAAAGATTGAGAAACAATCTCATAGGAGATTTATTGGGAAAAGGATAACAGCATAAGAAATCTGCACTCATGTGGTTAAAACCAAAAGTTCATCAAAGCAAAATGCTTTATTATTGTGAATATTGTCACCACTTCTTTGAATTATAAAAGATGATGGCAAAAACAATCCCTTTACAAACTATACAACTTTTCAAAAAGCAGAATAGACATTGTTGATCAAAAAATGGGTTCTACAGCTGTAAATCGAAATCAAAGTGCCAGACTATGAATGCATTCTTCTACATTTTTGACACATGTCGAATGAACGCTAGCACAATATATGTAATCAACAATGATATGCAGCCTTGAAATATAGAATCTGTAGATTTCGGATTTGACCCTATGTCTTTGATTTGCCCATATATAGAACAACAAAGTTTAATTGGCATAAATTTTTCTGTAGTTCACAAAATTGAGACAGTACTGGAAAAAAAATATATTCCAAACATGTAAAAATGTCAAGTGGCTTTTTTCCTACAAGTATATTGCTGGTTTTGTTGATGATATGTATTGTTAAAATTACATGTAAATTTAATGTAGTGTTCCAGTATTTTCACATAAGTCACAGAAACAGCATGACTAATACACCAGCTAGTCCAGAAATAGCGTATTTTGTTTTGTATTTGTAATGTTTTGTATTAATTACAAGTGATTTTTTTTATTAATAGCCTTTGATTCACTAAGGCTCCAAAGTGCAAGTTACAGTGTTAAAACTCAAATTGATGGCATTATAATTAATCCAGGTTAAATATTAAAACTGTAAGGATTTTTTTAATATCATATGATGCCTCCAGAGGAAACCAAAGCAGTCATATTTGTGTTATTGTGGTAGGAAGGATAAAAGATAGGCTACATAGGCCTGTTGTTGTAGAACAAAATTGCTATTAAACACAATTAAAGTTAACAATCGTTTAATGTAACAGGTTTTTTTTAGCTAATCCAAAACTTCGTTTGCATGAGTACTTTTTCATATGACTCATCACACATGCAGGCTTGGACAACTAGACAATTCTAGTTGGCTAATTCGGTAAATTAGAGCAAAAAGTTGCTAATTCTAATCTAATTTAAAAAATCCCTAATCCCATTTCTAATCTAATTTCCGAAAAGTTTCTGACTGAAGAGTCAGGTATGAAAAATGAGAAGGCCTTTTTTTGTTTGGGATTACCTGCGTTTGCAAAAAGTTTGGACAAAAATTCTTTACTTGCTATTAACAAAATTTTTTTTTCCTATCTGAAACAGTTACTGATAAAGATTTTTACTTTATTGATTGTTAGCATTAACAGCTGCTTTGGTGTAGTATAAATCATATCTGGAATGAAAGGTCTGGCATTTGAAACTTAAAAAAAAACACCAATGCTTTTTTTAGGAAAAGTCTTTGGAATATAAAGTGCTGTATTACTCTAGCAAAAAGTCTGAATTGAAAGCAGGTGTGCAGTAGTAGACGTACACTGAATCAGTTTGTACAAGCCTGGAAGAAAGCATAAAAAACGATGTAAAATCAAGCAAAAAATACTTAAATAATTTTGCAATGTAGATAAATTATGCATGTTGCTAAGCAACAAAATATTTTCAGGTGTACGTATTGTTTAGTTTTTTTGTATCTACTCAAATCAATGTTCTGATTCCCTTTGTAAAAGTGTCGAAAAAGCTGGAGAGCAATCAGTGTATGGGTAACTAAAGAAATAAGGTAAAAAATATTGAGATAGGCTAGTTGCAGTACACTGCTTTATTCACTACTAATGCAGAATGTCAGCATCGTAATTTGAGTGTAAAATGGCACTTCATGCAATGCTTGCTAATTGTTTTAATGATGGTAGTATTAAGTTGTCTGGAAATGGAGTTGTTGGGTGGCAATAGGGATTAATATCTGCTTATAACATAACCAGTAGTCTGGTTTATGGCACCACAGATACAGTTTAATGAAGTCTGCAATCCCTAGTGGTGCATGCTAGTGCCATAACAGCTAATTCTTGACTTTAACTGATTTAATGTCACCCAAAGGTTTCTGGAAAAATTAGAAGTGGGGGTTTTACCATAGTTAAGGTGTTGTTAAATTGGGTGGAGTGGGAAGCTGGTTTTCAACAATTACTTAACTTTTTGCAGTAATTGCAGAGTTTGTAAATTTGGATACCTGCAGATGTGGTGATCGAAATCCTATCATACTTTAATAATATTATACTTGAATATGTTAAATATCTGTGTACTACTATTTTGATAATGCCTTAACTTTTGTTTAGATGTCAGCAGCAGCATCTCAGTTGAAAATTTCTTCTAATCAACCTGCTGAAACATCTCTAAATGAACTTTTGAATTTAGCATTAAAAAGTCCAGAGGTATATTGTGTTTTTGTTTTGTTTTATTTTGTTTGCCAGATTTATCCTCCATTCACGAGAAAGCGAATTGTATTGCTATACTTTGGATGGGAAGTCCACACTCGTTTGGGAGTTGCCTTTTTTGAGGTTTATGGGCCACCTGTCTTCCACATAAAGGTGGGGCATCCTGTTAAGTGTCTTGCCCAACGACACAACAAGCAAACTTGCCAGCTTGTTCTCCACAACCTCCCCTAAATGCTGAACGCCTAGCAGGGAAGCTGCAGATGCCATTTTTAAAGTCTTTTGGTATGACTCGACAAGGGGAATGAACCCCAGGTCTATCGACTGCGAAGCAGACACTCTAGCCACTACGCCATTGCATTGGTTGTGTTTGTGTATTTGATTTTTGATTTTTGCAAGCAAATGCTCATGCAATAGCTGTATTGATATTAATATTTTTAATTCTAGAGTTGTTTTTTTGGAAGTATTTGAGCATATTAGTCATTTAATGTTGAAAGAAATATAAATAGGACGTGAAATCAGGCAGCATTTTTATTATTGTGTAATTAATCTTTGTTTAGTCAAGCATGGCAGCCTATTGTGTTATGAAACTTATCAGATGTTTTTTCAAAATGACTTGTTATGAACTCATGTTAATAAACAAGAAATTGTATACATAATTTAAATGTTTGCATTTTTGCATTCTATAGTATTCTCTTTTGATTTTGAGTTATTATTCTATCAGCATATCTTGTAAAATAATTGTTTGGTACTTTTGTTTGTTTTTTTGCAATAATACATGTACATTCGCAGCAAAGGCATTGTTGCACCACAACTTTATTATGAAATAATTATTGATTGGAGTTTTTTGCCATGGGAAAGTGTAAAATGCCAAAAACGATTTCTAATTACCAGTCAGATATGCTCTATCATTTGAGCTATGGAATATCAAGCTTTTACTCTGCTAATTTGCCCTTATATGCTTGAAATTCAGCTACAAGATGTTTTTGAACTAAAACTAAAAGCCTTATAATGGCACAAAGACATATAGTGATGCAGGTGGGTGGTTACATACCAGAGTTAGAAAAGGTAATCGTTATGAAGGTTTATGTTTCAAAATAAAATTAGTTATTGAGGTAACTTTAATGCAGCAGTTTAAAATGCTAAAGATCAGTTTTATATGAAAGCTTGTGTTTTTATTACAAATACATTTAACATGTTTATTTTAGATTGGTGCAGTAAATTTCAACTGTTTGCATTCATTTCTGGCTTCCATTTTACAGCAGTTAAACTTACAGAATGTGTTGGTGCAATTGCCATCAGGTAATGCTTAATCAACTTAACAGTCTAATTTGCTTTTATTGACACCTCAGTAGGATTACACTGTGTTTGTATGGGCATACTGGTGATTCAGGCAAGGTTGATATTTCCGTCTATTGTCCTACCACCCACTCTTGGTACAGTTTTACTCTTTCAACAGCAGAGATGTTATACGTCTATATTTTTTTTTATAGCATTTTCCTTTTAGCTGAAGAAATTGCTCACTTGCCTTTTTATTATATAAAAGAAAGGTTGTCAAACAGTCATGATTTACAATGCACAGTTCTCAAATTTTGGGCTCAAACCATGGCTTGTACCAACTGTGACAACATGTTTGGTGAATGCTGACTTTGAGACCATCAGGTAATTTTCCAGTCTACCAAAACTGTTTGTTGTTTTTGTGTTGATGAGTTAGTTAAACAAGTGTTCATCATTTTGATGATTGAAAGAGAGGTCTAGTTTTACAATCCAGTTTTGTCTCCATTAACTAAGGTGGTCAGATTCACCTTACTTCGCTCTGACAATAGGATTCTTTTTCAATTGTTTTTGATCTTTCCTTCTTCATGTCATCCTTGGTCACCTTTTTTTCCACCTACTCAAATCTAACACTATTCTCAGTGTATCATTACAATCCCTCTTTTAAACATGTCCTTACCATTACACTCTATTCTTTTTAGTTAGTCTAATAGTTTCTTCTGATTCCATCTTATCTGCTACATCAGCAAATTTTCATTTTTTACTCCTATACTAATTTTATTTGTCAGATTTATTCCGAAATCACTCTATTTAAATTTAAAGTTCTTTTTGCGTGGCCACAGGTTGCTGCCTAATGGGGTACAATAACAAATTTACCCCAAATCAGAAAAAAATTTTTCCTGGGTTATGAAATGGTGCTCTAAAAGCTTTTCACTTATATTTTTCTTTTCATGTGGAACAAACTTTTTGTACAGATTCACATGTTTTGTAATATTTGATTACCTTTCCAAGGATCTGTGTGTGAAAAAGGTTCTTTCAGCATTCTTTTTGTGTCTTCCTGTGAATTCTACAAAGGACTTTTGTTTTTTGAAAGGTGTTTTGATTATTGGTGCATGTTTCATCTATTACATCTTTTGATAATTTGCTGTGAAAATCACAGCATCCTTGGATATTGGCTTTGTAATACAGGTTGACCATCACTAATTGGGCAATCAGTTATTTGGCACAAATTTGACCTAGAAAATAGTATCTATACTCTGTACTGTAATTTCAAATTTCCCAGGTCATCGCACAAGCTTGGGTTAGTGGCTGCTACTGTTTTGGTGGTGTTGTTTTTTGCATCAACAAACTTGCAAGCTTTTCCTACACCGTACTTTTTTTTTAACCTTTATTTTTGTAAGAAAATCATTTTTTCAGCCATGGCTCCAACTCCAACCAACTTGTACTGATTTAGAAAATATTTTAATTTTAAGATGAGGTGGTTAGCAACTGGGTTTGTGTATTCTAAGATAATAAATGGCTAATGGCTAATCCAGCACCACCCAGGTTCCAATAATTTTGAATTAATGATGGTCAACCTGTATTATTAAGTTATTCCAGATTGTTTTAAATCTTTTGTCAAGAAGTCAGTATCCACCATGCTGAGACAATTTCACGGTTGATCTCATTAAAAATGCCAAAAATCTGATTGATTCAAAGCTGGCAAATTTTCTTAACAATTGCTTAAAACTAAGTAAAATGCCAGAACAACAGAAAAATGCATTCATTATTCCCAAAAGCCTTGCATGTTATTGGTTCACTAGTTTTATACCTGTTTGCCACAATTATTGTCAGTGATACCTAAATATATTGGGATGCAAAACTTCAAAAACAACGTGTTAACACTTGGGCTATTTGTTTTTTCGCTTTCAAAGCTGCAATTATGCATTTTAGCTAGGGATGTGGAAGTGGCTATTTCGTCAATCACTTCTGCTTCCACACCTATTGCTTCCACTATCACTACAAAAAACAAGAAAACGACTGTTGACCTTAGCAGTACAAAATTTGTCATTTACTACAATCAAAAAGTGTAACCAAAGATACAAAAGTGGCAAAAACGACTAAAAGAAGGAAAAATAAAAGCAAACAACCAAAAAGACAGTGTAAATAAATTAATTTCAACTCTACACAGATTTGTTTGTCTGCATAAACACAATGGCATCAGTTAATTCATTCCCCATTCAGACTCTGTTTTCATAAAGTACTAGCTCTAAATGGGAGAACATATGTTCAACAGATACCTGCATGCAAGGTAAACAGCTAATGATTCATGATACTAGTTGTACAATAAAGGGGCATTTGGAAAAATGTCCCAAACATTTGGCAGTTTCAATCTTCCGAGCTGTTCTACATCAACAAGCGCCTCAGCAAATGCAGTAAGATCAGATTTTGCAGACGTCGTAGCTAATGCCCCAGCAGCCGCTGTTGAATGCAAGGAGTTCAAATATGCATCAAAGTCAGACACTGATGCTGCAAATTCTGATATGCTGCTTTACTTCCACTTGAGTCAGCTTTTGCATCAGCACTTGATTTTTCACTTGATGTGCTTTGAATGAGCAAGAAAATTGACTGAAGAGTGCTCTTTGCATATAGTTGCTGCTGGTTGCTCAAGAGAATTCTCAATCGAGCATCAACCTATCAAAAAAGAAAATGAAATGATAATATTGCTTTTGTATAAGTCAGTCAATCCTAGTATAACTAAAACGTCATACGTCATAAAAAAGTACTTAACACAACAAATAAGTCAACCAAGACTACTTACCCAAACAGCTGCCAAGAAAGCCTCATTTCATAATAAAAACTCTTGGCGTGATTGCAGGGCGGTGGCAAGAGCAGAAGTCAAATTGTTATTCAGCTTCTCCAGTTTAAACATGACTTTTCTCCAATGACACAGGCATTCTCCCAGAGTGAGATCTTGTTTTTGAAAATATATTGTTGCTGCATGAGGCATTTGTTGTACTTCAACCATCATCTTGACCTCATCCCATTCACTTTTGGCAAGGTATGAATCCTGTGAGCCAAGATTCTGAACAAAACATTTCAAATCTAATTGCTGAAGCATGAGGAAAGTACTCCCCCAACAGGTCGGCATGTCAATCAGTATTCCCTTGTGAGCATGATGCTTTAGAATTCTATCGGTGTGTGGTAAATGTAGGTGTTGAGCAAATTTTCACAATTTTGTTAAAAACTTTTCCACTTGCTCTTTTTTAACACGTCATGAATTCCTAACTGCAGGGTGTGCTCAGCACATCTTATGTAATACGTGGTATGGTCGATTGATAATGAATTTTGTATTTTTTTAATCTCTTCATCTCCTTTATCTTCATTAAGTAGCTACACAGTCTGAGTCATATTGGATGCATTGTCAACAATGCAAGCTAATATTGTTACTTGTTAATTTTGAACCGCTTCAAAGTGTCCAACAATATTTCCTTCAAATGAGAATCCGAGTGATTGGCTTCAGTATTGACTAAAGTCAACGTCTTTGCTGTAAGATTGTATTCTTCATTGTAGTATTGCTCTGTAATACTGAGAAAATTTGATTGAAGTCTGGTGACTCTGTCAAATTTGATAGAAACCAAAGCTCCAGAAAGTGATTCCTCTAACTTTGATTTTTCTTCCTCAAATTTTTTGAGTATCTTGTTACGAGTTGACATCCTAGTTGAATTTCCATATTTTTTGCAAAGTTATCATTTAGTAATTGAAATCCATCATCCTGAAAAATTGTTAGAGAAACTCCATTGTAGACAATCATTTTCAATTTTCCGTTTGTAAAATTTTCTTTAGTGATGGATGCAGTAGCTTTTGATTACTTGTTTCAAAAAAACTTGTCATAATACTTGCCCTTTTTCTTTCTGCAATTTTTTTTTGTAACTTCAAAGTCTTTTTCCTCAACTTTGTCAAATGCCTGTTAATGATGATGCTTTAGGTGCTTCTTCAGGTTAGCTGACGTGCGTTCCTGTTTTAGTTTTGGAATAACTGAATTGCAGGTGTGACATTGATTGAGCATAGCTCGGCATCGAAAGTTATTGCAATCAAAAAAATGTTCATATACAGCACTCCATCTGTTTCGAGACATAATAATGTTATGTAAATTGACAGATTTTAATTACAATGGATGATATAATTATTATTTTAATGTATTTAGCTACAATAAAATACAAATTCGTGAAAAAAAACGTACAAAACATTAACTCAATTTAAAATTTATAGATTTTGAAAACAAGTGATTAGCTAATATATATTTAAATTAGAGATTAGTAATAGCTACAATAAAATAGAAAACTGTAAAAAATTGAGCAGAAAGGCAAAACTGTGACAAATCCACCTAATTTAACCATTTGTTGTTGCAATAAATTTTCCATTGTTGCTATCACTGGTTGTTATATATCAGCGTGTTTTGACAAGTTTTACTAGCTCAAGGCAGTAGTTGTTACTAAATATGTGTTTAAGTGACTAAATTTCAACCAATTTTGACAATTTTGGTATCAAAATAATCAGCATGTTTTTGCCTAAGCAACTGGCCTGTTAACCTAAAAATTTGTAGAGTAGTGCATATAAATAAAACCCTAAATGTTGAAAACCTTAACAATATTTGTTAATTGTATTGTATTTTTGTTCTTTTCTTTTATCTTTGAAGAATTTCATTCAAAACAAATCAAAATTTTTCTTATGCCTTCTCTACTGTGGCCCTGAAACCACTTCACACACTACCAAATTGCAATTACTTTATTGTATCAAAATTTTTCACAACTTTCACTTTTACAAGCTATACCATGCAGTTCAATGCACACCTAAATAAGCATAGGCCCCAGGATGATTTCTCCTCCTTACCTCCCTTCACTGCGGCCCTGAAACTACCCTTTAGCAAACCACTAGGTCACAATCACTTTCTTGTATCACAATATCACACCAACTTTCACTTCTGCAAACTACACTAAGCAATTGCCTTATTACATGTGCTGTTGCTGACTTGAAAGCTTATAAACTGACATCTATACAAAATTGCCTACATTTTCGCACCAACACCTCTGTGACATTATTGTTCAACAGTTTGTCACCATCACAATACACAAATGTGATGGCATTTTGCTCTGGTGAACTGCTAGTGTCTTACGATAAATCCATTTATCGATCAAACTAGTCATAAGAAAATTATAGGTGAAAATGGAAATTGTAAACCTGGCACCTAATTGGTAAAGCAGCATACAAGTGAAAGGGGCATTAACAATTTATAAAAATGAATATGCCAGGAAACAATAATAAGTGTACCACCCAACTAATTTAGATGAGACCATCCCTGGATGCGTTTTGTCCTTTTGGACTCATCAGCAGGGCCCGTCCCATCACAAACAAAAGTAACCCACTCATTAACGTTATCCTTAAAAAATGAGCAATGCGCATGCAGAAGCACTAAGACTTCAACCAAAACCAACCAATTGGTCGACCTGCCCTGTTAAGCAACACAATACGTCATCAGTTGAAGTCTTAGTGCTTCTGTGTGTGCATTGCTCGTTTTTTAAGGATAACGTTAATGAGTGGGTTACTTTTGTTTGTGATGGGACGGGCCCTGCTGATGAGTCCAAAAGGACAAAACGCATCCAGGGATGGTCTCAACTAAATTAGTTGGGTGGCATATTCATTATTGTTTCCTGGCATATTCATTTTAATAAATCTTTAATGCCCCTTTCACTTGTATGCTGCTTTACCAATTAGGTGCAAAGTTTACAATTTCCATCTTCACCTATAATTTTCAAACCTATAGTTTTCCCTACTTGAAAAGAGTTGGCATGGATTTGCCTGTTTCACTGTATGAGGCCCGGTTTACTGCAAAGTGAGATAAAATGAAAATTCGTTAGCATGGATTTGCTTGACATGTCTATCGAAGGTCGTCTGGCTCCCACCTTGTGAATTGTCAATGCACTCGCCGCAAGCATGATGGCATTGCAAAGACAAGGCACTAGGCTATACATGCAGTGTTTAATCTGCTTTTTCAGATCAGTGTGTAAACTGATCACCCAGTGGATATGCAGCCAAACCAACCAATTTGTCGACCTGCCCTGTTAAGCAACGCAATATGTTGTGAGTTGAAGTCTTAGTGCTTCTGTGTGTGCATTGCTCGTTTTTTAAGGATAACGTTAATGAGTGGGTTACTTTTGTTTGTGATGGGACGGGCCCTGCTGATAAGTCCAAAAGGACAAAACGCATCCAGGGATGGTCTCATCTAAATTAGTTGGGTGGTACACTTATTATTGTTTCCTGGCATATTCATTTTTATAAATTGTTAATGCCCCTTTCACTTGTATGCTGCTTTACCAATTAGGTGCCAGGTTTACAATAGTCATAAGAACGCATTTAATAATAGTGCTTTTGACCACAATGGCAAAATTTGTTTGGGTGACCTATAGACGCCCTATGACTGCAAAGGATTAAAATTTTTCAGCTGTAACCTTTGATCCTTCCAAGCGCCTTGACAAACTGAAGTGATCCTATTTGAACAAGTGTAGATATGAATTTTAATTACACTCTTCTCGTCTCCTGGTAATTAATTGATGACCCAACGATAAGTGAGCAATTCATTTTTTGATCGCAGATTTTTAATACAGCATGTTTCATGGGCCATAAGACAAACAGAGAGGAGTGCTAAGCACGAGATAGTGAACTTGATGTTAAATTCAGCTTATCTTATACAAATGCATAGAATGATATTACTATTTCTATATCTACACATTCGTACAGAGCAGCATTCAATAAACGTACTGTGCTTAATGCTTTATCAAAGCTGGTGGATACTGCAGTAAGGTTTTTTAACCAATGCTTTTTTTAATCTGCCGCAGTAGAACTTGAGTCATTATTTATAATGATTTTGGGGCAGTTTCTCCGAATTGGAGAAAGTGCCATAAATAATTTGTTTTTCGAGTATGAGCTGACTGTAGTCATAGGAGAAAGCAGCATCTATGAGTTGCTTTCCAGGTACAATACAATATTGTTCATAATAAATATACTAAAAGTGATATCGATCTTCAAATGTGTTACGTTGTTTTCTATTAGAAATGCATCTCACTAATATGACTCATAGCACTACAACCACATGAAAACACGAATGTCAATTAAGCGTTTAGATCTATGACTGCTCCTATTGCTTGCTCATAATTCAGAATTTTCTTCTTTCTGTGTTGTTATTTGTCAGTTCACATAGCACCAGCATCATCATGCTTTTGTTAGCTTTTGTTCTGTTGGGATAAATTGAAGACTGTATTTTATTTTCACAGCAATTTTCAAACAGAGAGAGCAGTTGGCAAGAATGCTGCAGCCCCCCTTGCCAAAAGGAAAAGGAACAGAGTCGTCTGTCCAGAGCACCAAATCATGAGAGGGAGAGAGTCAAGGTGGGCGAGAGCCACACCTTGGTGAGTAAGAGGCGGATCAGAGAGAGAGCATGGAGTGGAAAGGGTGGACTCCACGGTGAACAAAGGCAGATTCAAAGGAGGACAGGGAGAGCAAGCAACAAGAGCCTCCCTAGAAGAAGTAAAAGGAAGCATGAGCGGGTGAGTGGACGCAAAAGCTCTCCAGGACGATTTGCAGAGTCTTGGTTTCACTCCTAGTCTGGCCAAACCTAAAATAGGAAAGGAGGTTGGGAGACGAAGAGCCCGCTCATAAGATAAGAGAGTGAAATGGGTCAGAGTGACTCGTAGGGGAGGTAGAGAAGCCTCGAAGAGTAGCAGAGGGATAGGAGAGGACAAGAGGCAGCTGGTGATGGCGCAACTGGTCGCTCAGTGGAGATGTTCCAATTTGGTAAGATTGGTAGCGCTTAGGAAAGGAAACCATCTGGGTGAAGCGTAAGTGAGAAGAGAAAAGATTTATACAGAAGAGAGGGGGACTCCTTAGAGGGGCCCCATGATGAAGCAGAGATACAGCGTAAGGCCTTGAGATGTGGGAAGAACTTGGCCTTCAGCAAAGATACATGTTTAGAGAAGGAAAGAGTGCGGTCGAAGGTGACTCCAGGAAAAGTTGGAGTGGGATTGAAACGGAGGCGGGAGCCAAGTAGGAGGAGGTTGGGCTGGAGGTTAGCATGGTGGGGATCCACTGAGAAGAAGGAGGCCTCGCTTCAACTTATTCTTCTGAACTACTCTGTGTACTTTGCTTCCAAACTACTCTGTGTACTTCATTGTGTACTTCACGTACTACCTACTTCGCTTCAACTTATTCTTCTGAACTACTCTGTGTTTGTTTTTTCTTTGATATTAGAACTCGAGTTGAATGTAGAGTTTACAAGATTTCCACAGTCATGGAAAATCCTGGAAAAAAACTTTTCTGGAAAGTCATGGAAAAGTCATTGAAAAGTTATTAGTAATACTAGTAGCATTAACTTAGCAAATACAATTGGTCTTAATACTTTATTTTATTAATTTTTGAATTTTATTAGGATGATGTATGATATTATTTGTACGACAAATGTTAGTTAGTAGTAAGAATTAATTTGTTTGTAATCAATGTTTGGTAATGGCATCAAAGCGATGTCACTTTCATGAAATTTTGTTGCAAGATCCAGAGTTTGCTGCTTGGCTGCAGCAGACAAAAGATGACAGTAAAGGGTAGTGCAAGTTGTGCAGAAAATTGTTTGATATATCAAACATGGGGATGGGTGCTTTTAAAAGCCACATGAAAAGCGAACAACACAATCAGATTGTGAAGTACAAACAAAGTCCTTTTACACAGTCAATCACTGACTTCTTTGGCGGGACAAATAAGTCTGCACCTACCACCAACAAATCTGGTGAACAAGTTTCATCCTCTGTGGCTATTCCTGAACAAACCAGTAATGTGGGAACAGTCCCGGTATTATCACCAAGCACATCTTTGATTATATCAGAGGATGTATTGCATGCAGAAGTTCTTTGGGTTATTAAAGTAATAACCAGTCACTACTCATTTAGTTCTTGCAAAGATATTAGCTGTTTATTTTCTAAAATGTTTCCAGCTAGTCAGATTGCACAGTCATTTTTATGTGGAGCTACAAAGTGTGCTTGTTTAGCCTGGTTTGGCATTTATCCTTATTTTCATGAGCTGCTTATAAAGAAAATTCATGTAGTCAACTACTATAGTTTGTCGTTTGATGAAAGCTTGAATCAAATTAACCACAACAAGCAAATGGATGATAGTTAGATTCTGGGACAGCAAAAGCAAAAAAGTAACAGAAAGATACTTTAATTAAGAGTTTATGAATCATGTTACAGCAGCAGATATATTGACTCATTTTAAACATCGAATGGCTCTACTTAACCCCAGCAGTTTTATACAATTATCTATGGATGGTTGCAAGGTAAACTGGAAGCTCTATCACAATCTTTTTCAAGAACCCAAAAGTGAAGAACTCCCAGACTTGCTAAATATTGGAAGTTGCAGTTTGCATGTTGTCCATGGAAGATTTGAAAAGTGAGCAAAAGAATCTGGATCGAATCTTGGCAATACTCTGTGTTCTTTGTGGCAAATTTTTTATGATAGTTCTGCTAGAAGAAAAGATTTTATTCAAATTACATGCAGTGATTTGTTTTCCTATCGTTTTGTCAAAGTAGATGGATGAAAGATATCAGGGTTGCTGAACAAGCTTTGAAAATTTGGCCTGATGTCAACAAATATGTCAAAACTGTGAAGAATGAAAGAAAAGCTCCAGCTTCTGCTTCTTTTGTTTCTGTTGCATCTGCATGCGATGATAACCTAATTGAAGCTAAGCTAGAATTTTTTTGTTGCTGTGGCAAAACCGCTGCAAGAATTTTTGTTGAAGTTTCAAACCAAAGCTCCAATGACTCCTTTCTTGACTTTATTTTTGAAAAATTTGTTGTTGGCTATCATGAGTCGTTTTCTACAAAAAGAAGTTGTAAAAAAAGCTGATACCTTCAAGAAGTCATCTCCTATTGACCCTGCTGACAAAAAGAACCAAAAAAACCAAACCATGTTGACATTGGCTTTGCTGCTCGAAGTACTTTAAAAAAAGTGACAAAAAAAGCTGCAAGTGAACTATGTTTCTTATCTTTCAAAAATGATTGCATTACGTTTTTGTCTGCTATTGTAATCAAACTGTTGGAAAGATGTCCTTTAAAGTATTCTTTGGTTCAGAGTTTGGTGATTGCGTACCACAGAAGTTGGTATCCGATTCTGTAGAAACACAGATTAAGTTTGAGCGACTTCTGCAGATTTTGCTCAATGAAAAGTGGTGTTCGGCAGAAGCTTGTGACAAAATTTGTACTCAGTTCAAAGGCTTTGTATTGGAAATGAAACAAAACCATTTTGCTGAGTTTCATCATGAATACAGACAGATTGGATGAATTCTATTGGATTACATAAAAGATGCAAGGCACGCAAAGGTGAGGGAAGTTTTTAGAATTATCTTCATGCTTTTACATGGTCAAGCTGGAGTCGAGAGAGGGTTTTCAGTCAACAGTGAACTTTTGGTTGAAAACTTGCAAGAAAAAACCTTAGTAGCAAGTCGCTTTGTGTACAGTAGTGTCAAGAGTGATGCTAATCATTTCAGTGAGCTTTTTTTACCCCCAGACTGAAAAAAAATGTTTGGGCAGCAAGAATGCGATATCAGTTGTATTTAGAAGAGCAAAGGAAACTTCATGCTAGAAGTGATAAAGCTAAAAAGGGGAAAGCTGTAGAAGATGAAATTAGTGAAGTCAAATGTAAACGAAAGTTATTAAAGAAAAAGCATCCAAGCTGTGAGCCTAGAAGCAGACAAATTAGCTACAGAGGCAGAAGTAAAGCACAATTTTACTTTGCAAAGTCAAATGCTTTCAGACTGAAGATTTGTGAAAGTGAAGAAAATGAGACAAAGTTTTGTGACCAAGCATGTGGTTTGAAAAGAAAGTTAAAGTTTATGGAATAACATTTATCTTTGTATGCTTAAGAAGTATCACATTGGTTCAGTATTTATATTGCTTATGCTCTATCATGACTTTTTGTTGAACTTTGATGGTTGATGGGTTTTTCCTGGGAGAGTTGCTGATAAACTATATTTCTTATTATGCTTTTAGCTCAATGCAACTACAGCACCACGCAATTGACATGTTTAGGAAAAAAAGAAGTTATGTGAACTTTTAATACCAGATTTATTGAGAGATGTTTTTCTGTTAGATTGTGGAATCATTTTCTTGAGCCTGAAAATTTTCTGTGTATATGTTTCTTGTTAATTTTTAATGTGGCATTTCATCTTGTTATAACTAACTTGTTCATTCATGTTGTGCCTAGATTGCATAAAGTCATAGTTAACATCAAAAGTGCTCACTATTTCTTGATTTAGTTGAATGAGAATTGTAAAGGGTTTTTTTGTAGTCTAGTCTTTCATATCATGGTTGGTTTGATATTATTCTAATAACAATAATATTCCAGTTTAGAAGCAAACCTCTTCTAAGTAAAATGCTCAGTTCAGAGATTGCGATGTTGAAGACCACAAAAGAGGACTTTTTTCTGGCTAAAGAAAGTAATTATTGTCGTATTGTTTTCATAGCCTCACTGTAGTTGTTTGTGAATTTAATTGCAGTGTCCAGGGTTGTTGCATGTGCTAGTTTGCATTTTATAACAAATAGTAGCATAAGCATAATTTAAGAAGACTTAGAAAGTTAGCTGAAACCTTAAAAGATTCAAATTTAGTTAAGATAGTTTGAGTTGAATATGCCAGAAATGAGAAATTTAACTGAATGTCTTCTTATGAAGTAATATGTTTTTTGTTATCAAGTATTATGTTTTATTACTGCCTTGCGAGAGTACCATTGTGGTAGTAAGGTGTGTTTAACCAGATACAGTAGATGTTGCTTATTAAGCCCATGGGTTATGAGCCCACCCACATATTACATCCAAATTCGTCCAGCTGGGAATTCTTCCATTTGACTGTGTATTAACAAAACTCACTTTATACACCCAAAAAACTGTTTAATAAGCCCAAATTTTCTACACAATTTTTAAAAATTTGTTTAAAAAGTTTTATAACTAACGAATTTCATTACATAATTTTTGATTTTTTTGTCTGTATGGATAAACATCAAGTATTTTGGTTACTGTCTAAAATTTTTCTGTTTTTTCACAAACCCTTCATGTCTAAAAACTGATTATGTTTTACATGGAGCAGCATTGTCACAATTCACAAATTATGGCCAATAAGTAAAGCGGCAATTTTACAGATTCTTTTCAAATTTCTATGTACAATGTAATTAATTTTAAACATTTTATCTTTATTACAGTTAGTCACAAATATTTTAGCTCAAAATATTTAGAAAAAGTCATCCATCAGTTAACAAGCCCAAAATCGTCCAGTCTCGAGGCAGACTTAATAAGCAACGTCTACTGTATTATATTTCTAGATGTTAAAATTGAATGACAAAGCAATGCAAGTTGAATAATGTTGGCAAGTCAAAACATAGGCACAAGGAGCAATTGACAAGACATTTATCTCGTTACCAAAAGAGCTATTTCAATGTAAACTAATAGATGTCTTAAAAAATGCATAAAAATGCTTTAATAATGGTCATAGAAAAGTCGTTAAAAAAGTCAATGAAAATCATGAAAAGTCATAAAATTTAGTTTTGAAAATGGTGTGGAAACCCTCAGTTTAATCCTTCAGAATACTGAAGTGCGAAATTTCGTTTGTATACATGTAAGGCGAGCAAAATTGAAATTACAAATGCACTATTATGTAACAAAGGGAATTAGCAAACTCAGACGTTCTTAAAGTTGTAAACAGGTTTACATCACAATCTGCAACTTGCTGTCACAAGATTTCATTACTAACTACGACAAAACAGAAAAATTTTAGACAGTAACCAAAATACTTGATGTTTATCCATACAGACAAAAAATCAAAAATTATGTAATGAAATTCGTTAGTTATAAAACTTTTTAAACAAATTTTTAAAAATTGTGTAGAAAGTTTGGGCTTATTAAACAGTTTTTTGGGTGTATAAAGTGAGTTTTGTTAATACACAGTCAAATGGAAGAATTCCCAGCTGGACGAATTTGGATGTAATATGTGGGTGGGCTCATAACTCATGGGCTTAATAAGCAACATCTACTGTATCTGGTTAAACACACCTTACTACCACAATGGTACTCTCGCAAGGCAGTAATAAAACATTACTTTATGGGTAGATTTCTGGTAGTAATTTTTTTTGGCTGCTGATGGTTTAAAAACGGCTATTTTAACAAAGATTACAAAAATTTTTGCTTAGAAACAAGGTAAGACCCAAGAATAGTCATCAAAATTGTTTCAAGAAAGTTAATCTTCGAAAAAAGAACTTCAACTGAACAAATCTATAGTACAAATTGCAAATTCCTCTCTGTCTGTCTGTGCATTTTTTTTTTCCTCCAAAACTGCTAACAACACAAGCATGAAACTTAGAACTATTGGTCACCATCCTGGGGTGAGTGTCATAATAAGGTTTATGACATCATGATGATGTTACAATTAAAGATCGTTTTGTAAAATTGCATTTTTTTGAGCCGGAAAAGTGATTATTTGCCTAAACAGAAATCAGCACCTAACTTTGTAGCCTCAACAAATTTCACTTCTTTGGCATTTCACATGATGTCATAATGAACGATTAATTGTAAAATTTGTTTTCCTTATTTACTCAAAAACTACTGAGTGTAGAAACGCAAATGTGGGAGATACTGACAAGTTGCTTTCAATAAAAAAAAAAACTCTACAACAATTAAAGCTTAATTGACGATGGAACAAGCAATTTAGTATTTAAGCCTTACTAAGCAAGCTTCTTTTTATTTTTCTTGCACACTTCAAATTCGCTGTATGATGTCATATTGCATCTGGGGCAATTAACGCTGTTCCTACCAGAAAATAGGAACAAACATCATTCTTTGACGATTTTTTCAAAAATTCCACAATTTTAGAAAATCAGTTTACTTAAAAACTGACTTAGGACCTCATTTCTCCATCAATTTTTAAAATTTTAAAGTTATTTCAAGGCAATTTTGATAATATATTATCTGTACTTTTGCTATACTTTTTATAATAAAAAAAGATTGCACTTTAAGACCTGTAGCGTCACTCTTTACCTCTTACCAAAATAGTGATAAGCTGCATACATACAAGTAAGTTTAAGATATAAAGATTATGATAAAGTACTAGCAATTAGTGTTGTTTAAACACTTAAGCAATTTACTTTCCAGCAATATGTGACTCTAATTAGTTTAGGCTGAGAATTAGTTTATAATGGCTGATAAAAAATTGGTTGGCATACATCATTTTTAGTTGAAAAATTTTTCTACTAGACTTAAGAAACTTGCAATATTTAGAAAAAGTTAATTCTTTAGTACATTTGGACTGTTCTATCCTGAAAGCATGGTTGTTTGGCATTATCTCTATAAAGTTTTATAAATATTTATCCATAAATGAAGTCTCTAAAAATTTTGAAAGATAGTCTGTTCCAAGCAAAAAATTGATAGTCCCCCTTCCATAAAAGGGAAAGTAATGATGGTCCTTTTTGATATTTTGCAACAAAATATTATGTGGAACTGCATGTCATCTAAATGTTGAAGGAATTTTCTTTACGATTGTTTGAAGCTGGCGCAGCTGACTGAATTGATATTTTTAACCTTGGTATTACTGATGGGGGCCATGCTGTAGTAATCATCTAATGGTAGGGACTTCATTTCGAATTAGTTTGCTTTTTGCGTAACTGCTTTTATGCCAGGACCAAGCAACATGTATGTAGCTGGAAACATTAGCTCATACAAATATGTTTTCACAACTATCCATTGGGTGAAGCTGGCTTGGCTGGCTGAAGTGATATTGTTGATCTCAACATTACTGATGGGGAGCTCTGTTGGTGACTCTAAGAGAGCCGGCTAGTAGATCAATATCTTTCTGAACAGCAAAGCAAATAATCAATGTCTTGTCTATTACCTGGCAAGTACAGCAAGTTTTTTCAATGGCAAAACTTCAAAAAAAGTTCAAGAATGACTAATCTTGCACTAGTGATTTTGGGTCAAGTATGATACACTTCTGTAAGCTAATAGTTTGTAAAATGAACAAACAAATCAGTATTATCTAAAGTTTGAAATTTAGATTGTTAGCTACTCTGGTTTTCATTGTTAAACAAAATCTTGCAATGATGCTACAATTTCTCGTTTATTTGTATTCTTGTTTTAATAGAATATGTAACTGCTCATCCAACTGAATTAAAGATTTCATCAGATCCTGTTAGAAGTGTTGAAGAAAAGTTTTCCGATCTTGAATCCAAATTCAATGTGTTTTGCGCTCAACATGCAAGAGAAAAAATTACTGATATTGACGAATTGCACCACCAAGTTAAAATTCTTGAAAACAAGTTTGAAGTTTTAAGTGAATTACCTAGCAACAAAATGCTACTGCAACAGTCAAAGTAAGTTTGCTCAGAACCAAAAAGTTTTTCTAGCTTACAGTACTAATCTTCTTGTAGTGTCATTAAATGCTTTGATTTCAGGGTGGACTCAAGTTCATCGCCAGCCAGTGAAATGTGGAAGCAGATGCAGATGCAAAAGAGGGTTGAAGCAAATGAAGGAGGTGTGAGCAGGGTATGCAAAAAATATCAACACTATCAATTGTGCTTCTATTTTTGATGAAGCAATATTAGGGATGTTTAAAAATGAAAAGATGTGATAGTCTAGCCGTTTGCTAATATTCCTGTTGTGTTTTCTAAAATCTTTGCACTCTGCTTTAATCCTCTTACAGAAACATTAGGTAGAAGGTCCACGCATTGCTTACTGGCTTGAAATTTTTTGAAATTGTAGTGATGAACCCGAGCACCCATAGCAAATGAGTTTAGAGAAAATTGTCCTAAAACTTTGTAAGTAACTTTTTACTCCAAAACGTCTCAGCCTGTACTTTTATAAGATTTCAAGAAATTTTCATAATTTCTGAAAAATTGTTATGAAAAACATCTCTGTGTCTTTTTTTCCTAAAGACGCTTTAATTGACTGGTCTGTCAAGTGTAGTTTGGCACCTCTGGTCACAGTCCATCTCATGGTTACTGTGAATTTTAGTCCTCTTACGTATTGGCATCCTTTAGCAGCGCAACATATTAAGTCTTGGTTACTTGTCTCTGTAGCAAGTTTATTCTTCATCATGTGTCTACATTGCCAAAGGCCTTTCCATAGTCAACAAACATGATACTCAATGGGAGTCTGATTTTTTTCATATTCAAGCAGTTGTGTCAGAGTGATTACGAGTTCCACGGAGCAATGCTTTTTTTTTAGAAACTGCTTCGTTTGTTTGCTGTTCATTATTTATCTAGATGTTATGATGGTGTGTTAAAAATTAAAATTGTGAATAACTCTTACACCTAATACAGCAGGCTTATAGGCCTACAGTTCTTAAGCTCTTTGTTTGTTACCCTTGTGTATTAAAATGATGTCTAAGTTTTTCTATTGTAAAGGTATTTCTACTTTCCTGATACCATGTGAATTCTTGTCCCTCAGCTACTTTCTACTTGCTTTAACCTCTGATGTTATAACATCTTTCTCTGGTACCTTTCATTAAGCTAATTTTCCTTTCAAATTCACTTTTAAAGATATGCAGTAGTTTTTTCAGATAAAATGGAGGTAACAGCTGTATATTTTTTAACAAGATTTCATTTTTTTCCGTGTTGCTCTTATCACTGATCATTATTTTAGCTTTAGTTCTTTAGGGTTGTCACCTCCGACCTGTACATTAAGTCACTAAACCTACATTAAATGTGCCAAAAAAGTAAAATTTGTTTTAACAAGCAATTTCTTGGAAAAAACTTAATCAGACATCCAGGAAATTTATACTGAGTAGCTTTATAATATTGTTAACAAGTTTGCAAAAATTTAAGTCATTAGTGTTGTAATAAGCTAGTAAAAATATATTGAAAAAGTCAAATTAAAGAGTACAATTTCAAATATGAACACAGTGCAGTAAGCTGCTGTGTTTGTTCAAATTAGCTGTACATATTGGCAAACCGGCAGTTTTGCTTTGCAGAAGATGTACGGAATACTTTGTTACATTCTAATTGATTGTGTTAACAGTTTTTTGTCATTATTTTGGTCTATAATTAGTTGTGTTTAATGCATTTAGCGTGCTGTTTAGCAAAAGTGATAAGTTTGCAATTGAAAACTGTTACAAAGAAACGAGTGAAAAGGAAAGAAGAATTGTAAAAGAGTATCTAGGTAAAAAGTAAAGTGATGTCTCTGCAAATAGGTTAATTGCTAAACTACACAGTACGTGGTCATTAGTCGCAAAAGTGGCTGTTGTAGATTTAAAACTGCTTCTTTTTAACAAAACAAAGATCATGTTGAAGAGTTGAATCAATCTCAGGAGAAGAAACCAGGAACCCACAAGTCCATGAGAAAACTTGACTACAATTTACAAGTCAGCAATTCTTTTTTGCTAATAATGAAATAAGAACTTCACTTGTAGACCTTTTGGAGGATACACTTATTTACAAGGGACCAAACTCTCTTAGGAAAGAGAAAATTGTGATTGATTGCTACTCGGCCAGGGATGTGAGAAAGACCACTTTTACAGATGAGAAAGGTTTTATGTTGGAAATTGCAAAAATGTAACAGAATGATTGCATGTATAATAAACACAAACCTAAAGTTCTTCTATGAATGTATAGTGAAAAGTCAAGATGAAAAAAAAAGGTTTCAGCCTGGGTGTCAATAAACAAATAAGCATTTATTTAATCGACACCAAAATATCCAAGGTTGACTGTTAAAAGTATATTGAGTTATTGGATGAAAATTTTTTTCCAAGTTGCATATGCCTTTATCCAAGTAATGATGACTTGTTTCCACAAGATGGGGCTTTGTAACACACAAGTATGGTATTTAAGGCCTATCTGAAAAGATTTGTACACCTAAATTTATCAAGAACAATAAATAGCTTTTTGAAAGTTTTGACAGTGATTCGATGGACCATGCCAACATTGTGCAAAGTGCAGCTTGTAAGCCGGCTGCAGCTTTTAGTCAATGCTTTATAAAATTATCATGTTTTGGTAGTGGCTTTATATATCTGCAAAACCTTGAGTGCAATCGATAACAAGAAAAATTGAATGCAAAGAAAAAATCGTTTTATGATCATAACCATCTGCAGGCCCTAAAGACTCGATCAAAATCTGTTGAAGAGTGTCACACAAAACCAAAGGAAGTTTGCCACAGGAAAGTCAGTTTGAAGCAGATAGCATCCACAAATATTAAGAAATGAGAGTATAAAGATGAGAACCAGAATTTTGGGAAGAGTGTAAGGAGCTTTAAGCATTTACTGTTCATAGATATAACCTCTAAGCTAATTCACATATTGTTTAGTTACGAAAAATGTAGTGTCATGCAACAATGCTAATGCTAATGCTAATTGTTTGTGTTTTGACTGTCATTTTTGAGAAAAAATGTAGCTGATGTTATTGCTGTATTAGATCTCAGCATCAAAAAGCTTCGGCTACTTGTAGCTCAAATACCAAGTTTAGCTACACCAATCAACAGATGCAGTCCCCAACTCCTTTGGGTTGGGTCAAAATTGCTGTTGGCCTGCCTGAAAGTCTTTGATTCTCTGGGGTTTCCACTAACCAATCGTTTTTTTGCAGTGCTGCTCTCTAAATGACTGCAAAAGGGCTGCACGCACTCTCTAAAAATTGGCTGTCTTTTGCTCTCTTGTCTATTTCTTTCTTGCCTTTTATTCTTATACTTTTGATGAGCGGCAACGTTCCTCCAAATCCTGGTCCTATTTCCTGCTCTTCTGTGTGCACCGGCAATATCATCTGAGAGGCAGATCGATGCAATGCTGTACTTGGTCTAAACGGGAACATTTAAGGTACTCACTTTCTCAGAGTTTAATTCCTTTTCCACTCTCACTCTTGGAGCTGTACTCACCACTGCTCTCAGCTTTTCCTTGGCACTTCCAGTCCACCAACACTGTATCATCTTCTCTCAGTCCCTTCAGCAAGTATACTTCCACTCTGCACAACGGCTCTCCCAACCACCCCTCTTTCAATGTAGCTCTTCTCCCCACTCTTGCTTGCAAACCTCTTTCCCTTCCTCTGCTCTGTTATTTACCCCTCCTACAGTCTTCTTCCAACTTGCAGCTTTTCTTCCATGCGTCTTGCTTTCTCTTCCTCTCTGTACTCACTAAGGATTCTCCAATGGAACACATGAGGTCTACAAACAAGAAGTGCTGAATTTCTTCACCTTTTTTGCTCTTGTTGATCTTATCTGTATCCAGAAATCCTACCTCAATTCTTCTTTATCGTTTTGGATCCCCGGTTATTCTGCTCTGTGCTCAAATTGCAGTCACCCCCAATTTGGCTCTCTTTTCCCTGATGACGTGCATACTTTGGCAGTGTAGTCATCTTTTTCGACATTGCCTATCCATTTCTGAACTCTCAACCTTTTCTCTTTCTTTGCTTGACCCCTACTCTGACTATGTGGGAATCAACATTTCACTAAAAAACTCTTCCCTCTCTTTTTTAAACATCTACTCTCCTATTTTCTTTTTTTAGTGGATAGTGGACAAAATTCTTTTCTTCCTCAATACTCTCTTCAGAAATTTCTTCATTCTGGGACTTTCAACTGTTATCCCCCTCTCTGGGACTCGAGAGATACTTCAGACCCATATGGGAAAGTATTGAATTGGGTCATCTCCTCTCACCAGGCATGCACAAACTTTGTGATGTCATAATCAAAACGTTAGTGTTTGATCTCAAAAAAATATTTTGAAGATTAGCAGATAAACATACTACAATCTCAGTTATGTATACTGGAATTGATGATTTTGCAATTCTTAACTTATCTCAATGACTCAAACAAAGCTTGCTTTGTTTGCATGCTGGTGTGTATTGTCTAATGAGTGGGGCATACATGCTCGCATATGCATGGTTGATACCTCTGATCTTTATTAATGAGTGAGAGTTTCTGTGGAGTTGACACCTGCTTTGCAGGTGATTTTATGTGTTTGTCCCCTTCCTGTTTTTTGGTTGGACAGGCTAAAAATATTTATTTTACCTTCCAGTTGACTTGGTAATTTACATAGGCTTGCTGTTTTGTAGGCCTCGGCCTTTACAGCAAAGTGACAAAAATTGCTGAAAATATTATAGTTTCACATTGTGAAAGCAGCTGTAACTTTACACTGCACAAAACTCAACAAAAATCACTAATTCAATAACAATAAAAATGCACCAACTTAAAATATGGTAACTGTAGTTGATTTTACGTCTTATTCCCCACACTTTTGCAGGATTGGATCTGCTGATTCAATGCATGTATGCCACTGCACACTTGTTTTTGAACCAGACGCTTTACCAAAGCAATGCAGCACAGTAAATTTTAGTTGTCTTTTTTCATCAATATCAACGGTGCTTTTATGGAATTTTAAAGTCTAGAGCTTTAGTTTTACTCTCTGGAAAGAATTATTACCACATTATGGCAGCTTGCACAATGTGCTTGTGTGTTTGTGTTAAAATAATGATAAATAAATGAAAGTATGGTGATAGTAAGAGAAGTCGATTTTAAACAATAGAAGAAACAGTTCTTAAGTATAAAGCACACAAAATGCTGACAAGAAGTCAGTGCTGTTGAATGAATTAAGTAATTAGTTGCTAGATGGCATGAATCTGTGCTAAATAATTTAGGCAACTGCTGTCTAGTGCTCTTTTTTTTGTACTGTTTAGGGTAATCTGGATTAAAACAGGTTTCTTATAACATCATTCCACTATTATTTGGGCTTAATGCCAAGGTGTCCTGGTAATTTTTATATAGGATATGTTTGTGGCAGGCTCTTTCATTGGTTGATGATTTGATGCATGAATTGAATCAACTAAGGGACAACCAGGCTGTGATGAACGATGAAATAAGCAAGATGTGCAAAAGGATTGACCAGGTGTGAATCTTTTACTTATAGTAATTGCAGTAAAACTACCGTTGATAGTCACACAAATATTGCAATGAGCTTTGTTCATATGCTACAAGCAATTATTGAATCATTTTGTCTAGTGATATATCTAGTCACATAGCAGTGCTCACAATTTATCACATGGTAATAAGACAAGTCATAAAGACATGATACTAATCGAGGCGATCATGCTACTCCCAAAAACGCCTATTTGTAAAGTGAGATGGCTTATACTAGGCACTGACTCTAGTTAAGTGGTACCATATACTGTCTGGAATAATGATTTATAGTCGTTGTGGAAATAGCTATTTTATTATTATGTAATTTCAATCCATGGTAAGCCAAAGACTATTTATGTGATCTTTGAAATTTTCTTTGATGACTTGTTTGCAACATTCTGATTGTATGATTGTGATTAGACTTAAGATTGGTTGGTCACAAAATTACCAACTTTGTACTTGCAATATCATAGTAGTAATGTAAATCTTAAAAAAAGGGCAATTTTGAAAAACAAACAGCATAACTTTGTGTGTATGGTGTAAACACTGCAAATCATCAATTATGAAATTAAAATGCTGAAATAACACGAACAGTTCACTTGCCAAATCTGGTAGCTGAGTTCTTGTCAAAAAGAGTAGGAAATACTGGATTTTGAGGAGAAATTACTGTGTATCAGTTGTTGTAATGTAAGACAAAATTTTTTATACTTCTGGAGCCAGCTTTTAGGTCACAGAGCAAATGACCCTAAACAAATTTATTTTATGTAATTCTCACCAGCATGCCATGAGTTGTGATTCCATGCTAATGACAGTTACGTGCTCAATTTGTTGAATTGAATTAGTAAAATGAATTTGTGCTAATAGAGCTGGTGACATCATAAAATCAATATCACTTTTTGTACTAAAATCAAGATTTGTGGTAAGTTTCCTTTGAAAGAAAGACCATTAGATGACAGCTTTCCACCATTATGCTTACCAACCACTAAGAATGTTTTACAAAGATTTGACTGTCATTTTAAGATCCAGAAATTATCAAAGCTAAAGAATAATAATCAAACCCTAATTAATTTGTTTAAAGAAGATTTTGAATTGAGCAGTATCAGATTACAATTGCTCTCAAAATCAACCAAAAAACTAGAGAATTAGTATCACTTGGCACAAAAAGCAAGTAAAAATTTAATTGCAAAGACATTGGATTTAGCATAAATGTAATCAAAACTATTTGTTTTAGCTTGTCTGACATGTAAAATGCAGATGTCAAGAAAAAGCTTTGTGCTGTACATTACAATTTTATTATAGGCAAAGAAAGCGACAGAAAAAATGAGTTTTGCAGGAAGAGTACAGGTTTAAATAACATTTGATTAGTAGATGAACAAACATGTGAGGCTGCTGGGCTAAGTATATTACAATTTCATTATTGGCAACAAAAGCGACTGGGAGAACATTATTTTGAGTAAAACCAGTACATTTTTGTGGAAATTTGAAAAAACTGAAACTACATTCAACAAAGAGATTAATGCAGAGTTTCTTACAACACACTGAAATTAAAAGTTGCTGAAAAGAATCTAGAAATATAGCAAAAGCGTCATTCTTGGTTGTTTTTGATGATAAATCTTGATCTTATAGTTGGTTTCCAGCAGTCTAAAACCAATAAAGAAATTCTACACGATTGGAAAATAACTTACAAATATGTGATCATATGCTTTAATATTGCTACTCGGAACATTGGAAGATTTTGTGGTGCGTGTATTCTGAAAGCTCCACTTTGCCACTCATTTCAATAGACAGCTAGTCGTCATCACATATTCAAGACGATATTTTCTGATGTCTTTAAACTTTACTGGCTCAAACGTACAATTACTTCAATGACTTAAAATAGTCTTAATCAGCTAACAACAAAAGCAACTTCTTACTTAAAATTATCAACCTCATCTTGCATCAAAACACATCCAGCAGCTTGGCTCTCTCTTAGAGTCATTCATTTGAATCCTTTTGAGATGACTTTAAAAAACGTCTCCTGTGAAATGACTTTGAAAATCTCTTAACATGGGCACTCTTAATATTTGCAAAGAATAATTTTAGGATTTCTCCCTCCAGTGTCCTGGATACTGGGCAAACAAGAGCACAAGGCAACAAGGGCATGACCAATCAAGCTAGAAAGCAAATAACACAGTCTTTGCTTCGAGATTTGACAGGTGAACGGTAAGTGTTGATTCAGTAATTTAACTACTTAGTTGATGATTTGCAGTGCTTACACCATGCAAACGACTAGTTGTTCCACTTTGAAAGTTACCAATACGCTTGAAAAGTTGGTTACAAACATCTAAGTTTCCAACAACACTGTTGAAAAAAGTAGTAGACTATTGAAAGATTGAAAAGATATTTTAACAAGTGAAACTTAAATAGCAAAAACTTGTAACGCATTTGCATTGAAAGTAACAGAAATTTTTAAAAACAAAACACAGCTGAACCTTTATTGTTGTATATCTTTTGTTTTCATTCCTTCTCTTTGTGTGACTTATTGCGGCATTGTTGTTGATCATTTTTTTTATTTTAAAGTTTATTTGATGTTACTTGGATGCTATGCGGTTGAATCTATTGCAATAGGTATATTTCCAAATAATATCAGCTGGTTTCATCCATATTTTTAAAAGCTTGTCCCAAAAACTTGTAAAAAGTTAAGTAAAAATTGCATATTGCAAATTGGATCTTTCATGTAGTGGTACAAATTTTCAAAATAACTTTGTAAACAGCTATAGGGACAGATTTGTAGCACTGTTTTAAGTTTTGAGTTAAAATTTGAAAGTTTTAGCCTGACTACTATTAGAAATCACTGCCAGAATGAAGCAAAGAAGAGAAAACAAAGCCATTCATAGTTGACAAAACTACCAAAATTGTTGCGTTTTGCCATTGTTTCAAATCCAAGTGCTAATGGACCAAATGCGGGGCATAGACAACTTTTTTTTTTTTTATGGCAAAGTACAGTTTGTTTGTTTCTGATAAAAGTTGTTTTAAGTGAGAATAGATGGAAGGAGAATCTAGCAGTTGCCAACACAGTGAATTGATTGTAATTAAAGGCAACGACACAGTGTTTTATGTGAGGGGAGTGCCCGGGGTAACTGGGATCTTTGTGAAGGCCAACAGCCATTTTGACTCAACCCAAACGAGGTCGGGGACTGCACCACCACATTGAGATGGCTGTTGATTGGTGCAGTCAACTTCTCAAAAGCTTTTGACTCGGTCTGGCGCCCCACCCTTTTCCACAAACTCATTTCAAGTAGCTTCCCTTTTTGCTTTGCTTGTTGGACTCAATCTTTCCTTTCTGACCGGCATGCTTGCATTTTTTAAAAAAATCACAAAGTTGTTGTAGCTGCCACGTGTAGTGGTATTATTGCGGGCTTCTGAGCAAAGGATCTGAGGATCAAAACTCTAAACACCACTGGTATTTGTCAGGGTGGGCATCTATAATTTGAAGTGCTACATTGCTCCCATTCAACGTCTAGTTTGAAGGTGAATGTGTAGTGGTAGATGTACATTGAATCCGCACATCTGAGCTTGTGAAATGCGAGAAAAGTGATGTATAATTTACTTTCTTCTGTTTGTTTTTTTCGAGTCTGCTGAGATGTTTTGCAAGGATCCGCTCTTGACCATGTACTTTTCTCTCTTTTTATCAACAATCTACCTGCTTCTCTGCCTTCTTCCGTCAGCTGCTCTATGTATGCTGACAATTTACCCATTTGGTCTTCCTCCCCCTCAGTCCCTACTGCAGTGGAGGCCACACAACAGCTCTAATTTGACTGGATCACTGGTCTGATTACTGGTATCTTCCTCTCAATCCGAGCAAATGGGAGGCCTCTTTCTTCTCAGTGGATCCCCATCTAACTAACCTCCAGCCTAATCTTTTCTTATTCAACTTCTGCCTTTGTTTTAAACTCACTCCAACTTTTCATGGGGTCATCTTTGATCGCACTCTTTTCTTTTCTAAATGAGTAGGTTTGCTGAAGGCCAAATTCTTCCTCATCACAAGGCTGTATCTCTGCTTCCTCATGGGACCCCTCTAAGGAGACCCTCTCTCTTCTATATGAAGTTTTTCTTCAGCCCATTCTCACGTATGCTTCACCTGGATGATTTCCTTTTTTAAGCACTACCAATATCATTAAATTGGAACATCTTCACTAAGTGGCTAGCTGCACCATCTTTGGCTACCTCTCATCTCCCCCTATTCCACTTCTCCTATCGAAGGCATCTCTGCCTCCCTTACGAGACACCTTAACTCATTTCACTTTGTCATTTTGTGAATGGCCCTTATGTCATTCAACTTCTTTTTCCATTTCAGGTTTGGCCAGACATGGAGTGAAACCAAGACTCTGCAGGTCCTCCTGGAGAGCTTTTGCATCCATTCACCTGCTCATGCTTCCTTCTACTTCTCCTAGATAGGCTCTTTTTGCTTGGCCTCTCTCATCTTCTTGGAACCTGCTTTTCTTCACTGTGTAGTTTACCCTTTTCTCTCCATGCTTCTGCTTTGATTCCCCCTCTCTCACCAAGGTGTGGCTCTCGCTCATCTTGACTCTCTCCCATCTTACGATTTGGTGCTTTGGACTGACGACTCTGTTCTTTTTCTTTTTGGGAAGGGTGACTCTGGCATACTTGCCAACTGCTTTCTCTGTGGCACCAAGGCTACTCTTTTCTTTTCAGCAGGCTCGGTATGCTCGAGTTTTTCCACTGAAGTCTGCACCATTCTGCAAGCTCTGTGCTGGTCGTGGAAGCACCAACAAGTCTGCCACTTCTCATCTCTTCTCCTCTCTGACTCTCCTGTCCTTGCCACCCTGTCATTTCCTCCATGTTTTCTTTTACCTCAAACTCTCTGCAGATCTGGCAGGAACTGTCTTCTTTCTCCTCCTGTTCTATCAGGCTACAATAGATCCCTGGACACTTGCTTCTCCAGGGAAATGATACGACTGATGAGCTGGCCAGCTAGAGAGTGCTACTGGTGCCCTCTGCAATCCCTTGTAGTCTCTCTTGTGTGATCTCTCGTACCCACTCTTTTTTCTTGGACTGAAAGCATACTGTGTCATCTAAATTCTTTGGCACACAAGCTCTCTCGATCTCCATCGAGGAACTTGTGCTGCCTTGTCACGCTTGCTGTGTTCTCTCTCATCTCCACTATAACGAACACAGCCTTCTGTTATGCTTTTATCTTTCTAGGATTGGCAGAATGGAGAAACCTTCATGCAGCACCTGCAGACACCTGTCCCAGGACACCTGTCATCTCATTTTGTACTGTCCAGCTATGGACTCTCTGCGCTGCTTGTTTTTTTGCAACTCTCTGTTTCTTTACGACCTCTGATCCAGGCCCTGGGGAGTTGCCCAGTTTCTGGGGCTTCATGGTCTTCTGCCATGCCCCCATTACTTGGAAGGGGACGGGTAGCAACAACAACACAGTATTTTAAGCAATTGCTGTCCAATAGCCTAGTGGCAGTCAAAGAGAAAAGTAAACCTGCATTTGTATAAAGGTACTTGTCTTCCATTCTTTGTACTGAGTTTAATGTATTTTTGTACATAAATCTGTCTGGTAGTCTTTGGAATGTGGAGCCAATGTACCAGCAGTCACAACATCACACATGTTCATATTGGACAGTGCATTATTAAAGGGAAGGCACAGCACTCTTATTTATTGCAAATAGATTGGATTTGGTGAAGAATATCAATTGAAGTTTAGTTGCTTTGTAACAATTACTTACTGAAGCTTTGATTTTCTTCTGAAATTTAAGAGAAGTGTTTTAACACGTTCAGTCCTAACCTAGTCATGCATAAAGCGATCGCGCAGTGCGGCACGTTTTTTCGTCATTTGTACTGTCTGCGCGAATACTATCAGCAAATAACTTTTTAAAACATGTGTAGAGATAATAGTAGACTATGTTTGAAAAGAAACAATAAAACAAACTTTTTTATGATAAAATTTTATTGTCAAAGAATATCAACTACTTGTGTATTCATTTTGCTAAATAAAGAAAACTAGGATTAAATTTTGCATGAAATCTCTCATTCTATCACTAACTTTTTCTATTCTTTTCTCCTACAATCAAAGCTCGGCATTTGAAAACCTTCAAAAAGCCTTCACAAAGTTTTGTGTGCAAAATGTCTAGCGACATTCCTACATACACGCTTCAATGCTTTTGCTATATAGGCGTTCTAGAACGTTTTTAGCACCGAACGCATTGCAGCTATTTCAAAGAAGTTCTGGAACGTCCAAATGCACCCTGTGCATTTTCTCTCAAGACGTTGCAGAATGTCCTATCGCACCGAAAGTGTTAATAAAACTGGGTATTTTTTGGGAGCTTCTCTTTTGGGAATACTGAATTTGGTGATAGTCTTGAGCATATACGCTTGAATAACACTGTCTGGGTAGTCATTTTTGCAAAGAGTAGCTTTGATGTTGTTCAGTTCTTGTGCTATTGTGGTTTAAAACTGATTGACAGAGCTCAGCTCATTAAGGTTTCAATAAAATTTGTCTTCCGTTTTTTGGTACCAAAAGAGTTCTAAAGTGTATATTGTCCAGTAATAGTCAGTTCGTGTATATGGACGTAAAAAAATTTCGAGTCATCTTTTTTGACCAGAACATTTGGGAAGGGAAGTTTGTCATCAGCTTTTTTTAAAAGTGAAAGTCAAGTAGGGGTATAGAGAATTTAGTGTCAACAGAAAGCTGTCACAGTCAGATTCTTCATTGAAGTAGGCAAAGGTGTCATCAACATAGCAAAAAGTACAGGGCAGGTTTGTTGGTTTACCAAGACAATTCCTATTTGTTGTATCCAACAAAAATGTTGGCTAGTGCTGGACCAAATGGAGAGCCCACGACAGCACCACCAATCTGTTTGCACATAGTATTGTTAAACCTGAATTCAAATGACATGGTAGCTGCAGTGAGCAATTTAGTGACAAGTGCTTTAAGACTAAGTAATAGCCTTAGGAATAGAAACAGAACCAATGTACTGTTGTGCAGAGTATCAGCACAGATTTGAATGGTTTCTGCCAGTGGGATATTGGTAAATTGGCTAGAGAAATTAAAAGAATGGTGAAAGGAGGCTTCTGAATGTGAATGAAGTTGGTGTATAGTTTCAGCTACAATTTTCGAATAATTCATCTCAAAAGGAAGTCTCTGGAAGTTGTGAAAGGTGGCTTATCAGTCAAAATACTCAAAATTTTGGTGTCTGGAATTTACAAAATTGCAATTTCTACAAAACCGTGCTTCACCGGTTTTAAAGAACAGTGAAGCTGTTTACCCAGCATGTCATAAGAGGCAACTATTGGGCACCTACCAATTGCAGTCTGACTGTTAATGGTGGGGTTGCCAGTTTAGTTGTTTGGTTGGACCACTCATCTCAGAAAACTGAGGTTTGGAGTAAGCAAGTGCATGCTCCTTATAAAAAATTTTTGCTCCAACAAATCCCCATGACCTGAAAAATAGACAAATGTTCCCCAGTTCTTGGCAGCTCGTAATTGGGCAAGAGGTGTGAAGAATCTCCGGGTTTAAATCTAAATGTCATGGAATAAGATTTGGTACATTAAATGTGGGAAGTATTTGTGGAAGGAAAACAGAAGTGTGTGAAGAACTGAGGAAGGGAAGAGTTGATGTGTGCTGCATACGGAAGTAAGATGGAAAGGCCAAGGAGCTCGTTTTGTGGGTACTTTGGGACAAAGGTATAAACTGTAGTGGTTAGGAAACGATGCAGGATTTGGAGGGGTTGGAATTTTGGTGAAAGAAGAAGTGTCGTTGTGAAAATTAAAAAAAAAAGTGACAGAGTAATGACAATTGTTCTAACTTTAGGTAGAGAAGTGATGCAAATAGTATGTGCATATGGGCCACAAAGCAGAAGACCAGACACAGAGAAAAATCGTTTTTATGATAAAATGGCAAGTGAATGGGACTTGGTAAGTTCTAGTGAAATCATTGTTTCTTTAGGGGATTTCAATGGACATTTGGGGAAATGTGCTGAGGGTTTTGAAGGCGTACATGGGAGAAATGGTGTTGGGAAAAGAAATGCATTAGGAAGAAGATTGCTGGAGTTTTGTGATGAAAAAGAGCTGTGCATGGCAAACACTAGGTTTCAAAAGACAAGCAAAAAGAAAATCACTTATAGTGCTGGTGTATGTAAAACAGAAATTGGTTTTGTGCTTGTGGGAGATAAATACAGAAGGTATACTAGGGATGTGAAAGGGATTTTATGGGAACTTCAGCACAGGCTCCTGGTCATAGATCTGGATAAAAGGGTACTAAAAAAGATTGTGAGAAAGCAATGGATCATAAGAAAGATTTGGAAGTTGAATAAAAACCAAACAAAAGTAAGATTTGAAAAAAGAGTAAAAGAACTAGTAAGCACAGAAGCACCTGATTTGTTAAAAACTTTCAACGATGGTGTTCTAAAGGTATGTGATGAAGTGTGTGGAAAGAAGAAGTCTAGGAGTGATCGAGGAGACTAGTAGTGGAATGAAGAGGTCAAGGATACCATAGCAAGAAAGAAGATGGCATTTACAGAGCTGTGCAGGTTTCCATCAAAAGAGAGTAAGACTAAATACAAACGTTTAAGAAATCAAACAAGAAAAATTGTGGCTGGAGCTATGACAATGGAAGCTAATCAAGAGTTGAACAATTTACATCGGAATTCTAACTGTGTTTTCTACTTCTTTAGAAGAATGAAAAAGGAAGGGAGGGACCTGGAAGGAAGAAGGTGCTTAAGAGGAAGTGACGAACGATTTGGTTTTATTGAAGAAGATAGGGCAAAAGTGTAGAAGAAACACATAAAAAAGATCATGAAGGAAGAGAGAGAACAAATGGAACCACATGGTGGAAACTGATGTAGTAGTAGGACCAGTGGAAAAAGTGGCTCGCAATGATTTTGTGGAAGCAATGCAAAAGAAAAAATCAGGAAAGGCAACTGGAACATCTGAAGTAAGTGTGGAGATGATATTTGCTACTGACGATATTGGGGTTAATGTCATGATGGAACTGTGTCAGCGCGTATTGGATGGTAGAGGAATGCCTGATGAATGGAAAACTAGTGTGATTGTGCTGAAAATTATTAAACGATACTAGAGAGGCGAATATGAACACTAGTCAATTTGAATGAAATGCAGTTTGGATTTATGCCAGGAAAAGGAACAGTGGATGTGATATTCATTGCAAAGAGAATGCAGGAAGAATATCAAAAGAAGGACAAGAGGTTGTATATGTGTTTTGTTGATATAGAAAAAGCTTTTGATAGAGTGCCAAGAAAAGTGATGGAGTGGGCGTGAGAAAGAAGGGCCTGTTAGAAGTAATGGTTTGGGCAGTTATGAGCCTGTATGATGGTGCAAAGACAAAAGTGATGGTGAGATTTGCATATTCAGAGGAATTCAAAGTAAAATTTGGTGTACATCAAGCATCTGTGCTGTTGCCACTATTGTTTGCAATAGTTGTGGACGTTACAGAAAATGCAAGAAGGGGTTTGGTTAATGAAGCACTGTGTGCAGATGACCTTGCTCTCATCAGCGAAACCATGGAAGACTTAAAGAAAATATTTTGGAATTGGAAGTATGCACTGGAAAGTAAGGGTTTGAAGGTCAACACCAGAAAAACAAAAGTGATGGTAAGCGGGTCAGAAGGAGAACTATTCAAAAGCAAGATAGATCCATGTGGAGTTTGTGGGAGGAGAGTCACAGCGAATTAAGTGTTGTGCACAAAATGTGGAAGCTGGGTTCATGGCAAATGTGCAAAAATAAAGAGAGTTACTGCTAGGTTGGCAATGCATTTTGTTTGCTCAAAATGTAAAGGAATAATGGAAGGAATGGTGGATTCGATCAAGAAGTTATGCAATGAAGTGGAGACAGTGAATGGATTTTGTTACTTGGGAGACAGACTAAATGCTAGTGGTGGTTGTGAAGTGGCAGGGACAGCAAGAGTAAGAATCAGTTGGGTAAGATTCAGGGAATGTGGAGAATTGTTGCTTGGAAATAGGTTTCCTCTGAAGATGAAAGGTGTAGCTTATCGTTGTTGCATAAGATCAGCAATACTGTATGGAAGTGAGACATGGTGTTTAAAAGAGAATGAAAAAGCAGTTTTAAAAAGAACACAGAGAGCTATGGTAAGAGCCATGTGCAGTCAGAAAGTGGTAGACAGAAAGACGACTGAAGAACAGATGGACATGCTAGGATTGAAGGAAACTAGACTGGTTGGCAGCAGTGAATGGAGTTAGATGGTATGGACATGTGCTGAGGAGGGATGACGATAGTGTTTTGAGGGTTGCTCTGGAACTTGAAGTGAGTGGCAAGAGAAAGCGAGGATATTTGAAGAAGACCTGGAAGAGGAGACTGAGAAGATTGGTTTGAAGAAGGAGGATACCCTGAATCAAGACAAGTGGAGAAATGAAGTACGAGCAATTGCAGAAGGAATGGGGTGAATCCAGCCATCTGTGCTAAGTAGACAACACTGAATAAACAACTGAATAACTACTTACTACTATGACAAAGTTTTAGTTGTTTGGTACATTTTGACTATTCTTAAAAGTACGGTTCTTTGGTTATCACATCTCAAAAAGGTTTTGAGAAACTAACTGTGTTTTAAATTCTCTCCATCCATTGCTTTCATTTTACTTTTGAAAAGGAATGCAATCGGACTTTGCCCTTTCTCGACGTCCTGGTAGAAAAGAATGATCACGAATTTGTTACATCCATCTACAGAAAGTCGACTTTCACTGGCCAATACATTAGCTGGAACTCCTTTTGCCCCATGAAACGGAAGACCAATTTGATTTCAACTCTTGTCCACAGAGCTCTAGTCATCAGTTCAAAATCTACTATTCAAAATGAACTTTCCAACATTCGTTTAATCCTTATCAACAACGGTTACCTTGAAGCTGTAATCAACACTGTTATAACCAAGAAAATGAATTAGTTTCACAGACCAACGCAATTAAGTCCGAAGAAATGCCCAGTTTATTTTGACTTGCCATGGCTGAGCAATGTTTCGATGAGGTATGACATGCAAATTAAAACAGCCATCAAATGCTGTTATTTTGCAGTTGAACCATGCATTGTCTACACCAGACAAATTTTGCCTGCAGTCTAAAAGGATGTACTACCTGCTTTGCATCAAAGCAACATTGTTTATCAATTCCTGTGCCACTGCAATAGTTGGTACATGGGTCGTACTTCTCAAAGGCTATAACAGAGGATTAAGCAGCACGTGCCTGAAACCATTTTTCAGGGACATATTTCTCAGGATGGAAGCACATTGGTTCAATCTTGCAAGCCAATTAGAAGGTTGAAATCTGAAACTTCCTTTTCTGCTATAGGACAACGTCTCTTACTAAACCCTACATGCGCATGTGAATACAATGACAACAAATTTTCCATTTTTGCCCGTGGCTGTACTTCTTTTTATCTTTCCGCCCTTGAAGCCACGTACATCAAAAGATCCAAACCAAATTTATGCCAACAAAAGGAATTTGTCTATGGTCTAAAAATCACACATTAGTTTCTGCTCCTTCCATTGATCGCTCCTTTTACCAATTGTAATGGAGCTTTTTCCTTATTTTTTTTTTGTCAACTGTGTCTCTATATAAGTGACTCACTTCATCTTTTTCACTCTATTTCTGATGGATTCTCTTGAAAAGTGTCAGACAAAAAGCTTCGAGAATGACTCGTACTTTGTGCGATTTTCAAATTCTGTACCACAAATCAACTTTTCACAACTATGCATATTGGGTGAAGCAGGCTAGGGTGGCCAAATGGATAATCTTAATCTTAACATTACTAATGTGGGGGAGGGGGCCTGCGGGAAACGCCAGAGTCAACTACAGTCAATTTTGGATATAAGAGATTTAGATATAAAAGATTTTCGCTTATAAGGGACTACGCAAAAGATCCCAAATCATTTTCAATATAAACTAATAAGTCGGTTATAAGAGAATTCGGTTGTAAGAGACTGATTAAGCTGGTCCCGGCAGATCTCTTATATGTGAAGTTGACTGTAGTAGTGTACAATGGAAGTGGAAGTGAAACCAGAACACTATCACTTAACCATAGTTACCAAAAACCACTTTTCATCTCACTTGACTTTGTCGCTGACAAATTATGATTAATAAGCATTTGATGTTTTATTATAGGCTTCAGATCTGAGTGCAGTGATGGAACGGCTCAGTGTTTTAGAAAATTACAGGAAACAAATCGATAATTTTAGTTCTGTGGTGGTGAGTGGTGTGCCAGTAGGAAATTATTGTTATTCATAACAAATTCAAAATTTTGAAATTTTATTGGTATGTTGCTGTAGCAAATAAGTTGCCAGTTTGCTCTGATGATGTTGGTTGTTTTGGCCGATGAAATGTTAGGCTAAATAAAGGCACCACAAAAGAAATTGGTGTGGTAATTATTACTCATTGGTAGAACAAAAGCTAAGATTTAATTTTTATTTGATTCCTGGTGAATAACTTCATCAAATATTTTCTATTATTGGAAAAAAACGTAATGTCACTACGATACAACAATTTGCCCGCATATTTTGATAAAATAAAAGCATTATCACACAGGTCTCTCCAAAAACATACATGGTTTGAAAATGTAAAAAACAAACACCTGACGTAGTAAGAAAGGCGTTCAAGCTTTTTGTGGGTCTCTGTTTTTTTTTTTTTTGAATAAACATTGCATTTTGTTGATAAAAGCAGGTTTAAGGTAATTTGTGCACATGGTTTGCTGATGACTGCCTATGTTTATCTCAACAACTTTTCCCTTATATTGGAACTCTTAAATGGCCTTGATACATAGTAGTAAATGGTAAAGAATGAAAGCCAGTTTTCACCTACATAAAGTGAGCTTGTTGCAATGTTGTTGGCATGTGCACATTTAATGAGTGTTGCAACATCGAATGGACTGCAGTCTGCTAACTTTGTCTCATAACCATGGCAACAACACAATATCCAGAGATGTAGGCATCCCAGATAGATGCACAGAATCACCAGATATGGTAAGGTAAGAGCAATACACTGATCACTGAGAAGAGCATTTGAGATCTTGTGCAGGTGTACTGTAAATACGCAATAGCACACAAGGTAGGTGGCTCATTCACCCAATTTGGCCACTGAAGATGTGCCATTGGTGCACTTTTCTGATGACAATGAATATGATCCACCATCCCATTGGCTTGGAAGTGAAAGGCTGTCGTTCTCGGAAGACAAGTTACCACAACCTGGTTGAATGTATCTCAAAGATTTGATGTAAAATGTGATCTTTGATTAATGAAAGTATCAGAAAGTATGCAAAAAGTGTTACTCGGTTGGCCATAAACAGTTATGCATAAGTCAAGGTGCTGCAATTGAGCATGGGTATAGCTTTCAGCCATCAGGTGTAATAGTGGATTGTAGCAAGCAGGTCTACTACACCAGTGTTAAAATAATTAAAATGCCTTGATAAAGATGGATGTTATATTCATGGAGTGAAGCTTTAACATATTGTTGGACTTTTGTTTTATGGCAGGTAGCACATTCTTGATCGTACTGCTTGACTTGTTTTTTGAAGGCATGCGATGTAAATCTGCTTGCAGTGTGTCATTGTGTGGTTTGCGTTGATTGATCCACTAAAGAGTGAATAACCTCAAAACTTTGCTTGTGGTGTGCAAGTGGTACTACCAGATAAGGCACTATTGAAACGTTATAGCACAGCATTACTTGGCATGTTCTCTAACTTCTGATCCGGTATTGCAGTGTGGTACACTTGTATATCAAGACCAAGTTGATCAATTGCCATAGCAAAATAATCAATGTCAATACACGCTGCACTAACAAAAGCCATGCCAGAACAAGATCAAGTGTTTGCTACTGCATTTATCTTGAAACATAATATACATCAGTAGCCAACTTGGAAATGGCTGTTTAAGTGCTGCTGTGGTCTTAAAGAATATAAGTCAGTTGTTTTTAAAAGCAAAAACAATTGGTTTGTGGATAGTGAAAAGCTGAAATGAGCGCTTTTCTAAGACAAGGTGTGGCAGAATTAACCAAATCGAGAAAAATATGGTCATTGGTATCTCAGGCGAGGATATTGACCAAATTTATTTCCAGCAAGACTGCACACTGCTGCATTACTCTACCGAGATCCTCAACTGGCTGGAAGATTATTTTCCCAATCAGTGGATTGGGTGTCAAGGTTTGACTGAGTAGCCAGCTTGATCTTTTGACATGTCCCCTCTAGATTTTTTTCTCTGGGGTGTATTTTATGGGTTTAGTTATTTCTGCAAAGCAAAAAAATATACGTTGCAATAACTTGAATAATAATGTACAGCAACAAAAATATCTGTCGATTTGGTTACTTCTGTTGCACTTGGGCTTTATGATAAGTTATGCACAGTTCAGTACAAAAATGGCAAGAAAACATCCCCACTGGAGGAGAGTTTGTGGAGGATCCAACCAATCCACAACCCAGCTTCCACTCACTAACAAGAAAACAATGGAGAACAGCTAATAGAATCTGAAAAAACGGCATGGTAGAACTGATGCAAATATGCATAAATAGAGTTATTGGGATTCTCCCACATGCCCAAAATGCCACGCTGCTCCACAAGACATGTACCACATCATGATCTACTGTCTAAGCACATCTTTACCAAGAGGATATGCAGCGATCCATGAAGCAGAAGTTGATTTTATCAACTGGCTATGTGACACTGGTTTGGAGGTGTAAGGGAAGATCTGTCACATGATACTACTACTACTACTAGTTCAGTGCATTGCCAATAACTCCTAATCACATGTGCAATAGCTTCTTTCACGTTTGCACGATATTTTGCTTAGGAAGCTATGAGGTTGTCATTGATTATCAGAAAACTTTTCCCAATCACCCCAACTGCTTCGTGTGAAGCAACAATGGTCACAGTTATTGTTGCATTTTCTTTATCATAATGCAATAACGTGGCATTTGCAAAAGCTTTTTTTTCACTGGAAAAAAGGTAGCATAGTGCAGTCTGTCCCAATAAAGTGCTTTTCTTTAAATAACGTGTTTGTGTGTGAAGCTGGAAAAAACCTTGGTAAAAAAATATTCATGCTAAAAATGGGTGGTGAAAAATTTGACATAGCTTTCACTTTAGTTGGTTATGGTCTCACTAAGTGTTTATTGATGCTATGACCAAGAAATTCAAGCAGTGTTTGGTCATGTTGTCATTTGATGGGAATAATGACGAACCCATATGAAATCAGGCTTAGAAACAGCAGCTCAAGATGTTTAAGCTATTCTTTCTGTGAACTGCTGGCTAAAAGTTTGTCATGGAGATAAAAAAATATAAAAGTGAGAGGCTTGCAGACTTCCTTCATAAACCACTGAAAAGTTTGTGCAACGTTCTGTAGCCCTATAGACTTGCATAAAACTCCAGACCTTGGAGAACAATGAGAGCAGTTTGAAGTATATCTTTTTCTGCAATCGATGTTTGATGATAGTCTCTAACAAGATCAGTTTTAGAAAATACTTTGTAGGCTAAAGGTGCAGAAAACTCCCGTTTGAAAAGAATAAAGTAGTGGTCTGGCTTGATCATAAGATTTAGACGCTGAAAATTTTTACACAGATGCCTATGTTTGGATGCTTCTCAAACCCTGTGAAAAGACAGCATCTACAGCCTCTGATAATAATTGTAAACAGTTCCGAGTTGCACCACAGGCATATCCTCAATTTTAGCTATTGAGAGTTTTGCAGGAGTCTGTTGTTTTGCACCTGCAAGAACTAGCTTTTCTTTAGTAAAGATAAGATGCTAAGAGTTGTGGACAGGCATTGTGTGGGAAAACTTGGACTGTAAAATATGGAAGCTTGTCTGGTTATACACACTGGTAGGGAAGGGAAATTGCATCAAGCTGCAGAGTTGACTGTTTAAACTTGCCAAGAGAAATGCTGGAAAATAATTTTGCTTTCACTGAGTTTTGTTATTTATTATCTGCAAGAAGTAAGTAAGTGCAAAGAAAACATGCACCCAAAAGTAGTTGTGGTACATTAGCAAGAAGAAATTCTAGAAAAAAAAACGTTTCTGATAGCAACCCCTCCATTATTTTTTTTCCATTTGAAGCTGCCTTTGTTTGCTGTAATAGGTGTTGCACTGGAGGTTCCATGATTATGCTGCTTGGAAGATGCTGCCACGTGCTGACTTTAGAGCCAGTGTTAACCACATACTGCAAGAAGAGATGCAATTTATTACAAAACAAGCAACTGTTTGAGCCGAACATCTCTGCTACTGACAATGACCACCTATGGTGTTTTTCTGAAAATTACTAGGAGGGTGGCATTGGCATGCATTTATCTCAAAACATTTGTGGTAAAACAGAAGCTTCTCTTGTCAACTATTTTCTTGGCTACTGAAACATTTTGTGTTTTAATGAAGCAAAAGACTGATGAACTAGCTGATTATTCTTCTGCGTTGATAACTGAGAATTCCAATATATTGTGAACCCAAATAAGGTGTAATATCATCCAGTATATGGTAGAAAAGAAATGGTTACAAAAAAAGCAACACTGGAGCTTTCCTAGTAATGCCAACATTAAGCCCATAAGCTCAGTTGGTTTTCAGTCTTCCAAATTTTTCTAAAGTGATGGATGGGAAGTGAATCTGCCCACCTCTGTTTACGCAGACAAAGCCGGATTTGAGAAATTGCATCTCTTTCTATCAAAAGAAGAAATGACTTGCTAAGGCACAACAATGCAGTTGGTAATGTTTTAATGTTTAAATTTGCATTAGAGTCATTGTACAACCCTGGATTGCTAATTCCATTATATTGTGGACACTAGTAAGGTCATTACCAAAAATGATATAATGAAGCAGAATCGCAATGCACACATGGAGTTTAGTAACAAAAACGTTGAGTGGCACAGCTAGCAGAAGAGCAGATTTGGCAGACTGAAAATTATCACTACTAAAACAGTTTAATTTCATGTACAAGTTTATGAGTTCTTCGATAGTGGCTACAGTAATCAGCATATTTGAATTAAATTGCTATCCTGCTGAATCATATGGTGACTTAACAGAAAGCTTACACAAACGAAAAATATGAAAAACAATTCTTGCTGCTGCTTATAGTGAAAAACATGAAAAACAGATCTTCTGCTGTTTATAGTGTATTTACTTTGCAAATTCTTGTACCCCTGCCATCGTCTGTATGCATGTGGCAAAAGTCTTGTGGGTAAAACCTGCATAACTCGATTGTTACCACTGCTCAAACATTTTTCATGTCTCCTTCCAGGTGCACTGTCTTTTAAAACTTGCATTGGAAAGTACATTACAATTCTCTTTTTAGCCATAAAAGTAAGTAATGTAAATGTTAATAAATACATTTTGCATCCCTCATATTCTAACAATAGCATTTTTAACAATGTAACATTATCTATAAAATCAAATAAATACTTGAAAGCACTTTCTATGTTTTTACACTAGTAGCTCAACTGCTTCATCACATGTGCAACGTTTTACCTCCGCACTACAATGCTTAATACTAGATTTAAATTTATAATTTAATTGCAATGGTAATTCTTCATATCCCCAAAATTATCAAAACGTCATGTTACATTATCTTGAAAAGTCAGGCTTGACAGCATCAAGAATATTTAAAACTAACACATAGGTTCCGATTGTGTCCAGCATAGGGATATCCAGGTAAGCTTTAAATAACAACCAGATTACTACCTATTGGACAACACAGCAATAGAAGAAAATTTGTCTTCGAAAAACAAAAACTGTTATTGAGTAGATCTTCGACTTTATGGCATCTGTTTTACTTGTGATATTTAATGTTGCTTATGTTTTCTTTACACACCTTTAAATGATGTTTTTACAGACATTATTTTCCAAATGTTAGAGATCAAATTTGAGTGGCGTGCTGTTTCATAAATAATGGATACTCTCGGCTATAGTATTCCAATCCTTGGGTAGCTCAATCCCTAAAAACACTAAGTATGTAACAGTAATTAAAACAGATAATCTACTTTTGTCACTGCTCAACCTGTAATTTTAAATGTGCAGAGCTATTTTTATTTCAACTTAAAACAAATGTGCCAGTAAGACACAAGAAAACATTATTCTGTGTATAGCATTACAGTGTATATAGAGACTTACTCGGAGCATGCTGAGGCAATATCCATGCAATAATGCTAGAATTTGAAGAGGCATGCTATTTTTAAACTCTTCTGTTCTTTCAAAGCATACAAATGAGCTACACAAGCAAATGTGGTCTGTACCAATCAACAGCCGCTTCAAGATGGTAGTGTGGTCCCTGACCCTGTTTGGGTTAGGTTGAAATAGCTGTTGGCCTTCTTGAAGGTCCCAGTTACCCCAGGCACTCCCCTTATGCAAACCATTTTTTTGCCATGCTGCCCCCTAAATGACCACAGAAAGGCAGCACACAACTTTTTAAAAATCGGTTTTCTGTCTTCTCCCTTTTCCTGCTGTCTTCATCTCCTCATTCTTCTCCTACTCATGATAAGCAGCAACGTTTATCCTGAGCCTGGCCCCGTCTTTCCCTGTTCAGTGTGCACTGAAAATGTGACCTGGCGGGGTAGGTCAGTGCAATGCTGCCCCTGCTCCATATGGGTCCATGAAAAGTGCTTACTATTCTTCTCTAAATTCAGAACTCTTGGCAGCTCTCAGTCCTGGAGCTGCTCCCCCTGCCACATCCCTGCTTTTTCTGGAGATAGCACTGTGGCTTCCTCCTCAGACTCCTCCACCTTGTATATCTCTGCTGTTTGATCTGGCCCCTCTGCTAATGCAGCACTTCTGCCCCACCCTCGCCTTCAAGCCTCTTATCCCTCTTTCGCTCACTTTGTATCTTCTTCCTCTGCTCCTTTACCATCGCCACTTGCTCCTGGCTGTCTTTCTACATCTCCTGCTTCCTCTTTCTCTCTGACTCTGTCTGGGTTCTTCAGTGGAATGCTGGTGGTCTCCGAGCCAGGAGCACTGAACTGCTACACTTTATCTTGTCTCATCCCATTGACTTTGTATCCAGGAATCTAACCTTAATTCCTCTTCTTTTCAGATCCGTGGATTCTTTGTCCTGCAATCTAATCGCACCCACTCTTGGTCTGGCATTTTCTCTCGTGATGCCACACACGCAAGCAGCAGCGTCATCAATTTTGTCAGGCATGGCTTATCCTTCTCTAAACTTTCTATCTCCTCTCTTTCTTTGCTTGACCCTTAGTCTGATTATGTAGGGGTCAACATCTCTCTAAACAACTCCTCCTCGTTCTCATTCCTTAATGTTTATGCTACTCCTATTTGCTCTTCTCCAATGAATAGCAAAACTGATTTTTTTCTCCCTCCATCCTTCCCTCCTCCAAAAATCTCTTCATTCTGGAAGACTTCAACTGCCATCACCCTCTCTGGGACTCAAAAAGTACTTCTGACCCCCGTGGGGAAAAAGCATTTCATTGAGTCCTCTCTTCTGACCTCCTCCCCCTCAATGACCCTGACATACCTACTCTTTTCTATCAATCCTCTGGCAGTCGCTGCTCCCCTGGCATCTTGTTTGCTCCCTCTTCTGTCACTCTCTCTTGCTCCTGGGAGGTACTTTAGGAGTTGGGTTTTGATCACCTACCAATTCTTCTAACTGTTCTTTCTCCTGTATTTTGCCCCAACGAGCATCCCTCATCCTTCAATTTTCAAAAAGCTCATTTTGCCTTTTACTTTGACTCTCACTGTTCTTCAGCAGAAGAATAATTGTCTTTTTCCCTTTTCTCTGCTACTGCTTTTTTTACTTCTCTGACACTAAATGCAGCCAAACCTTCCATTCCTTTCAGCCACATCAAATGCTATTCTATAGCCTGGTGGTTCCCTGAAGTGGAAGAAGCAGTTAGCAAAAGACTTTCGCTGCCACTCACAGAAATGATGAAGATTGCCATGCTCTGCTAATTGACTTATTTTATCTGTCATCGCCACGGCTAAGGCATGGCAGGTAACTTGCTCTTCTCTCTCACCCAAATCTAACCCTAAATCTGTGTACTCTCTCCTTCATTCTGTTACTTGCTCTTCTTCGTCTTCCTATTTTCCTAACTTCCCCAATTGTTCCTCTTGTGGGGAGTTGGCTTCGGTTTTTGTCAATTACCTGAGATTCCACTTTTCTGTCTCCCAGCCAAAGGCCTTGTGTAGCAAAACTAGAGGCTCCCTTTATGAGCTCTACGAAGCCACGTGCTCGGAAGAGTGTCACTCGTCCTTTTGCTCTCCTTTCTATCCAGCTGAATTTCTTGCAACCACCTCCAACCTCTCCTTGTCCACTGCCACTGGCCCAAACAATGTTGCCTATCCAATGGATTTTCTTCTTCAATTTTCAATCTTTTCTGGTCTCTACATTCGTTTTCTTCCATCTGGAAGACATCTTCCATTATTGCCATCCATAAGATGAATAAGGTTCTTGATTTTCCTGCTTCCTTCCGACCTATCTCTCACCTCCTGCATATCAAAACTTTTTGAATGCATCATTCTATCTAGTCTGGTTTTCTTTCTAGAGTCTAATTTTATTCTCCCTCCCTGTCAGGCTGGTTGTCTCTGTGAATGATCTACTCTCAATCAAATTCTGTTACTTTATTAGTCCATTTCAGATGGGTTTAACAAACCCAGGCCAAGCTCTTGAACAATTCTTTCTACTATCAATTTCTCTAAAGCTTTTGACTTTGTCTGGCATCCCGCCCTTTTCCGTAAACTCATTTCTGCTGACCTCCCTCCTTGCTTTGCTCAATGGACTCAATCTTTCCTTTCTGATAGGCACATTTGCGTGGTTTATCAAAATCACAAAAGTTGTTCCTTTTGAGTTCATTGAGGTGTTTTGCAAGGATCATCCGTTCTTGGCCATGTACTTTTCTCTCTTTTCCTGAATGATCTTTTGGTTTCTCTGCCTTCTTTTGTTAGTTGCTCTCATTACACTGACGATCTGGCCATTTGGTCCTCTTCTCCTTTGGTCCTCACTGCAGTGGAGGCCACACAAGAAGCTTTGTTTTGATTGGAGCCCTGGTTTTCATTACTAGGGTCTTCCTCTCAATCTGATCAAATGGGATGCCTCCTTCTTCTTAGTGGATGATCCCGACCAAGCTAACTTCCAGTCCAATCTTCTCTTATTCAACTCTTGCCTTCATTTCAATCCCTTTCCAACTTTTCTTGGGGTCACTTTTGACCGCACTGTTTTTTTTTAAACATGTATCTTCGCTGAAGGCCCAGTTTTTCCCTTGTTTCAAGGTCTTACACGGTATTTCTGCTTCCTCATGGGGCCCCTTTAAAGAGACCCTCTCTCTTTTGCATGAAGTTTTTCTTCAGCCCATTCTCATCTATGCTTCATTTGAATGGTTTCCTTTTTTAAGCACTACCAATATCACTAAATTGGAATGCCTTCAGTGAGCGTCTAGCTGCACCATCTTTGGCTGGTTCTCATCCCACTCTCTTCCACTTCTCTCTAAGGCTTCTTTACCTCCTTTACGAGTCACCATGACTCATTTCACTCTTTCATCTTATGAACCTGATCTTCATCTCCCAACCTCCTTCTCCATTTCAGATTTGGGCAGACTTAGAGTGAAACAAAGACTCTGCAGATCCTTCTGGAGAGCTTTTGCGTCCATTCACCTGCTCATGCTTCCTTCTACTTCTAGATAGACTCTCCTTGCTTGGCCTCTTTCACCTCCTTGGAACCTGCTTTTCTTCACTGTGTAGTTTACCCTTTTCTCTCCATGCTCCTGCTTTGATTCCCCTCTTTCTCTCACCAAGTTGTGCAACTCTTAGAAGATGGTTTTTATGTCTTTTAAATACTTTCTATTGTTTTTACCAACCAATACGAAATCAATTTGTTTTATTTTCACCCATACTGTGTATTATTTTTCTCTGCTTCTTTTCAAACCATGTGTTTGCTATGCACAACTCCTTTTCATCACAAAACTCGAGTATCTTCTTTCCTCAACATTTCTTTTGCCAATTCCATACCCACCATGCACACCCTCAAAACCATCAATCCGTTTCCCAACATGTCTATTGAAGTCCAACATACCAAGAACCACTTCACCAGGGTTTTGCAAATCTCACTCACTTGCCATGCCATTATAAAATTGATCTTTGTTGCACTCTGATCTTCTAACCTGTGAAGCATACGCACATATGATTCTTATAAGTTCCTCCTCAAAAACCAGCGTTATTATGATCACTTTGTCACTTTTTCTTTGGATTTTTATGACCTTTATAAAAAGCTCTTTTTTCACTAAAATTTCAACATCTATTCCATCATTATTTCCAGACCACCACAGCTTATATCTTCTGCCTCTGATACCAACAAATCGAGCTCCTTGCCCTCTGCATCTTACTTCCTGTAGACAGCACATATCCACTTTTCTCTTTCTTAACTGTTCACTTACTTCTGTACCTCTTCCACAAAAACTTCCAACATTCCAAGTTCCAAATTTTATCTCAAATTTCTGTAACACGAAGATTCTTTGCACCCTCTGCCAATTTAAGAGCTGCCACAGACTGGAGCCAATTTTTGATAAAGTTTATCATTTATTCAATTGTTAAAAAAACTTTGTATTCATTCCTCCTAGTCATTACATGACAATTCTTGGTCTAGTTTTGCAATTCCTTTATTGTCTTAACTTATCTTTTAAAAACAAAACGGTTTGCCAGAGTTAAAGACACTATCTTTATTGTTGTGTATCTACTATCATCCATTTACCATACTTTGTGCGCAGCACTTTATTTGCCGTCACCCTCTTACTGCCTTTAACACATGAGTTAACTTTTCTGGGTATTTTTCTCTTCAAAACTTTTGCTGTCATTTATGTGTTTTTGAAGTTATCATTTAGCCCTTCTGCTCTCAAATTGCCCATGCCTTCACTTGTTTAAACCAAGCCATCTAGGTACAAAATTTTATTCATCAAGTCTTATCTTTTATACTTTGGGATTACATCCACTGCAGTTGCAAAAAACAGTGGAGACAGTATAGATCCTTGATGTACACCAACTTGCATCCTAAATTCTACAGATGATCGTGGTCCTGTTATAATTTATGTTTTTGCCACTTGATAGAAACTCATCACTGGTTTACAATTACTGCTGGTAAATCTCTTATGTTGTCCACTTATTGCCTTTCTCAAAACCTTATCAACTGTCTTTACAAAATCTGCAAAACACAGATACAGCTTTTTGTTTTTATGAATATTCCTTTCAAATTCCTCTCACAACAAACAATGTTTCAGTAATTTCTCTGCATGGTATAATGTTGAATTGCATTGCATCAACCATCACTAATTTTTTAGTTCTTTTAATCCAATATTATTTCAACGATCTTCATAACATGCTCTATATGCATTACGATTTCTCAATCCACCTTTTTCCTTGAAAAATTGGCACCAACTTTGCTGTTCACCCAGCAATCCATTTTCATTCAGCACAGATTGGCCAAGTTCCATCATCACGCTAATGCCAAGCTTTTCACTGGCATATATCTTTTGTGCACGAACTTATTTGGTTTTGGTCACCTTCCTTGGTTTCATTTGTTTTATTGTGATTACCATTTTTTCTCAGATAACCTTTTCGATGCTTCCCTCTACCAATTAGTTTCCATCATGGAATTCCAGTCATTTTCTTTAATCATGTTCCTTTTAATGTAATTTTTCCATATTCTTTTTTCAGTCTTTTCTTACTAAAATCTAACTTCCCATCTATTCTGCTCATGCTTCTTCCTCTTTCAATATCTTTGCTCTCTTTTTAATAAACTGCATTAGCTGAAAAATGCTTGTTGTTTTTTTTACTCGAATTTGATAATTCTTTTTTAGCTTTTCACATAGATGTGGCAATCACTTTTGTGGTTTAATCTTTCACATTCTTATATATAGCCTTGTTTTTTTTTTCTGATCAGTTCATGCGCATCTTTTTTACATGCTACTTTCTTTTGTAATGTTGTTCTTCACCTCCTCATTCTACCATCACCACCACCTGTCACTATGGTTCCTTCTGCCTTTATTGTTACCACATACTTTATCACAAGACCTTTAAAATATCATTTTTAAAATCATTTGATAGATTTGTTACATTACCATTAGTAACTCATATAACTCTTTTCTGAAATATTAAAGTCATAATGTTTTCCTTCAAATTCCAAACCCTCCATTTAACATTTGTATCATAATTCACTGCTTTTCTTTGTTTATATTTGTTACCACCAGTCAATGGTGCGAATTCCAGGCAATTGGTTACACGTCTTTAGATACTTTCTGTTATTTTTGCCAATTAGCACAAAATCATTCTCAGCTTCATCCCACCTGTACTGTACAATGTTTTCATCTCTTTCTTTTTTAAAAGCCATGTGTTTGCAACAGACAATTTCTTTTCGTTTCAAAACTCAAGCTGTCTTTGTTGAACATTTCTTTCATCAATTTATTTCCACCATGGACAGCCTGTTGTTGTTGGTTACCCGACCCCTTACGAGGGATGGGGGCATGGCGGAAGACCATGGAGCCCCACAAGCCAGGCAACTCCCCAGGGTCTGGACCAGAGGTCGTAAAGAGATAGAGAGTCGCCAAAAAGTTTTTGCTGGACAGTGCAGAATGAGATGAGATGTGTCCTGGGACGAGTTCCACAGGCGCTGCAGGAAGGATACTCAGTTCTGCCAATCCTAGAGAGATAAGAACCTAAAAGAAGTCTGCGTCCATTGCAGCGAAGACAAGAGAGGACACAGTGAGCATGACGAGGGAGCACAAGTTCGTCGATGGAAATCAAGGAAACCTGAGTGTCAAAATACTTTGATGAGACAGTACGCCTCCAGTCCGAGAGAAGACAAGAGTGGATACAAGAGACAAGACGAGAAAGACTACAAGGGATTGCAGAGGGTGCAAGTAGCGCTCCCCATCTGGCCAGCTCATCAGCCATGTCATTCCCTGGGAGAAACAAGTGTCCAGGGACCCATTGTAGCCTGATAGAACAGAAGGAGAGAGAAGACAGTTCCTACCAGATATGCCACATAGTTTTAGATGAGATGAAAGATGGAGGAGAGGACAGGGTGGTGAGGACAGAGCGAGAGTCAGATAGGAGGAGAAGAGAAGAGAAATGGAAGATTTGTTGGTGCTGCCAAGACCAGCAAAGAGCGTGCAGAATGGTGCAGGCTTCAGCGGAAAAACTTGAGCATACTGGGCCTGCCAAAAAGGAAAGAGTGGCCTCAGTGCCACAGAGAGAGCAGTTGGCAAGAATGCCGCAGCCGCCCTTGCCAAAAAGAAAAGGAACAGAGTTGTCTGTCCAGAGCACCAGATCATGAGGGGGAAGAGAGTCAAGGTGGGCGAGAGCCGCACCTTGGCGATAGAGGGGGGATCAGAGTGAGAGCATGGAGTGGGAAGAGTGGACTCCACGGTGAACAAAGGCAGATTCCAAGGAGGACAGGGAGAGCAAGCAACAAGAGCCTCACTAGAAGAAGTAAAAGGAAGCATGAGCGGGTGAGTGGATGCAAAAGCTCTCCAGGACGATCTGCAGAGTCTTGGTTTCACTCCTAGTCTGGCCAAACCTGAAATAGGAAAGGAGGTTGGGAGACGAAGAGCCCGCTCATAAGATAAAAGAGTGAAATGAGTCAGGGTGACTCGTAGGGGAGGTAGAGAAGCCTCAGAGAGAAGCAGAGGGATAGGGGAGGACAAGAAGCAGCCGGTGATGGCGCGACTGGTCACTCGATGTAGGTGTTCCAATTTGGTAAAATTGGTAGCGCTTAGGAAAGGAAACCACTCAGGTGAAGCGTAAGTGAGAAGGGACCGAAGAAAAGATTTATACAGAAGAGGGAAGGACACCTTAGAGGGGCCCCATGTGGAAGCAGAGATACAGCGTACGGCCTTGAGACGTGGGAAAAACTTGACCTTCAGAGAAGATACATGCTTCGAAAAGGAAAGAGTGCGGTCGAAGATGAACCCAAGAAAAGTTGGAGTGGGATTAAAACAGAGGCGGGAGCCGAGTAGAACGAGGTTGGGCTGGAGGTTAGCCTGGTGGGGATCCACTGAGAAGAAGGAGGCCTCACATTTGCTCGGATTGAGAGGAAGACACCAGTGCTCAGACCAGCACTCCAATCGAAACAGAGCTCCTTGTGTGGCCTCCACTACAGTAGGGACCGAGGGGGAGGAAAACCAAATGGCCAGATCGTCAGCGTAAAGAGAGCAGCTGACGGAAGAAGGCAGAAAAGCCGGAAGATCATTAATGAATAGAGAGAAAAGTACAGGGCCAAGAATGGATGATCCTTGCAGAACACCTCGACAGACTTGAAAGGAACGGCTTTTGTGATTTTGATAAACCACACAAGCGCACCTATCAGAAAGGAAAGATTGAGTCCATCGAGCAAAGCAAGGAGGGAGGCCAGCCAAAATGAGTTTGTGGAAAAGGGCAGGATGCCAGACAGAGTCAAAAACTTTAGAGAAATCGATAGTGCAGAGGATTGTCTGAAAGGCCGGCCTGGGTTTGTTGAACCCATTCAAAATGGACTGAGAAAGGTACAGAATTTGATCGAGTGTAGACCGTCCAGGGCGGAAACCGAACTGGCGGGGAGAAATAATGGAATTAGGCTCCAGAAAGAAGAGTGGACAAGATAGAATGATGCAATCAAACAGCTTTGATACGCAGGAGATGAGAGAGATAGGCCAGAAGGAAGCAGGAGAGTCGAGAGGCTTTCCCATTGTGTGCATGGGAATAATGGAAGATGTCTTCCAGATGGAAGGAAAGGAATGTGAAGACCAGGAAAGATTGAAGATGTGAAGAAGAAAATCCATACCAGAGCAAGGAAGGTGCTTTAGCATGGGATAGGCAACTTTGTCTGGGCCAGTGGCAGTGGAGGAGGAGAGGTTGGAGGCAGCTGCAAGAAATTCAGCGGGAGAGAAAGGAGAACAAAAAGACAAGTGAGACTCTTCAGGGCCCGTGGCTCGGCGGATCTCAGAAAGGTAGCCTCTGGTTCTGCTGTGCAGGGCCTTTGGCTGAGAAACGGAAAAGTGAGATCTGAGGTAAGCAGCATAGGCCACAGCCGATTTCTTGGGAGAAGAACAGTTGGGAAAGTTAGGGAAGGATGAAGACGAGGAAGGAGAGCCAGCGATAGAGCAAAGGAGAGAGTGTACAGATTTAGGGTTAGATTTGGGTCAAAGAGAAGAGCAAGTCGTCTGCCATGCCTCAGCCTTGGCAAGGACTGATGAGGCGTGTCAAGAAGTGGTGATGTAAGCCTGGCGATCTTCATCACTTCTGTAAGCAGCAGCAAAAACCTTACGGCTTTCACTAACCGCTTCTTCCACCTCAGCAGACCACCAGGCTTTAGGAGGGCGTTTGATGTGGCCAAAAGGAATGGAAGATTTGGCCGCAATCAGTGCCAGAGAAGTAAAGAGAGCAGCAGCAGAGGAAAGAGAAAGAGACGAGTATTCCTCTGCTGAGGGACAGTGAGAGTCAAAGTAAGAAGCAAAGCCATCCCAGCAAGCTTTCTGAAAATTGAAGGAAGGGGGACGCTCATTGGGGCGAAAGACTGGAGAGAGAGGGATGGATAGAAGAATTGGTAGATGGTCAGAACCCAGATCCTGAAGCACCTCCCAGGAGCAAGAAAAGGCAAGAGAGGAGAGAGCAAAGGAGATATCAGGAGAGGAGCAACTGCCAGAGGAGCGATGGAGAAGGGTGGGTGTGTCAGGGTCATTGAGGGGGAGGAGGTCAGAGGAGATGACCCAGTCGAATACTTCCTCCCTGCAAGGGTCAGAAGTACCTCTTGAGTCCCAGAGAGGGTGATGGCAATTGAAGTCTCCCAGAATGAAGAGATTTCTGGAGGAGGGAAGGATGGAGGGAAAAAAGGAGTCGGTTCTGCCATCTGTTGGGGAGGAGCAAATAAGGGAGGCATACACATTGAGAAAAGAGAGCGAGGAGGAGTTGTTAAGAGAGATGTTGATCCCTACATAATCAGAGTAAGGATCAAGTGAAGAAAGAGAGGAGGTAGAAAGTTCAGAAAAAGATAGGCCCTGCCTGACGAAAGTGATAACGTCGTCGTTAGCGTGCATGGCATCAGGAGAGAGAATGCCAGACCAGGAGTGGGTGCAATCAGAACGCAGAGCAGAGAACCCAGGAATCTGGAAAGAGGAAGATGAGTTGAGATTGGATTCCTGGATACAGATAAGGTCAACAGGATGGGACGAGAGAAAGTGAAGTAGTTCAGTGCTTCTGGCTCAAAGACCTCCAGCATTCCATTGAAAAACCCTGAAAGAGTCAGGGGGAGGAGAAGAGGCAGGAGGCGTAGAAGGGCAGCCAGGAGTAAGGGGCGGTGGTGAGGGGGCAGAGGAAGGAGATATAGAATTGGCAGATTGGGGATAAGAGGTTTGGAGATGAGGGTGGGGCAAGAGTGCAGCATCAGTAGAGGGGGACCAGATTGTACTGTGGAGGTACACATCTCGGAGGAGTCCGAGGAGGGAGTCACAGTGTTATGGCAGGAACAGCTTCCTTGGACGCCTAGAAACATCAATCTCTTTCCTAGCATGTCAGTTAAAGTCTTTCAGACCAACAACTATTTTACCAAGATTTTATAAATTTTACTCACACACCATTTTGTTATCAGATTAATTTTTTTTTTTACTGTCTAATCTTTTGATCTGGGGTCCATACTCATGTATCCCCCTCATAACTCCTCAAAAATCAACACCATTGCCACCACTTGATGAGCTTTTCTTTAAACTTCTGCAATATACTTACAGAGTTCTTCTTTTACTTTCATTTCAACATCCCCTATTTTGTCCTTATTTTTAGACCACTGCAACTTACTCATATATCTTTGACACCAACAAATCTAGCTTCTTGTCTTCTTCGTCTTTCTGTATACAGAATACACCTACTTTTCTTTTTATTAACCTCTAACACACTTCTGTAATTTTCCCACAAAAACTTCCAATATTGGATTATCCAAATTTTATGTTTGCAGAGATTCTTTGTACTCTCTGCATGTTTAAGAGCTGCTGGGGATAGGGGGTCGATTTTTGGGAAGTCTTTTTCATAATAAATGTCGATAAAACTTTTTGAATTCTTTGAAAAAACTAATAATATTTCTAACTTAAAAAAGTGCATGAAGACAGATAGAAAAGAGATTGATGGAAAAGATGCACCAAAGGAAAAGGTGGAAGGCTAGGTTTTAGCAAAAAAGACAGAAAAAGAGTATTGAATGATCGTAATGGAGGAGATCATAAATTGGAATGAGATCACAAAAGCTGATGTTTTTGTGGAACCAATTAATATGATTGCTTTGAAAGAAATAATACAAACAATGAGAGCAAAGAAACCACTTTAGGAAGCCGGACCTTTTAAAGAATGTGTAGAGATGATATCTGCCAGAGAGTAAATTGGGATTCATGTTATTTAAAACTTTGCCATCATGTGTGGAATGAAACAGATATGCCAAACGAGTGTATTGTTGCCAATTTTCCAAGGAAAAGATAACTTGAGAAACTTTTATGCATATCGGGAAGTGAAGCTATTGCAGTGTGCTATGAAAAGTACTACAAAGAGACATTTGGTTTTTAGTTAATGTTGATGCAATGCAATTTGATTTTATTTCTGGCAGAGAAACCACAGATACTCTGCTTGTTTAAAGAAGAATGCTAGAGAAATAACGAGATTAGTTTATTTGTTTTGTTGATATGAAGACAGGTATTTGATAGAGTTCCAAGAAAGGTGATTGAGTAGACAATGAAAAAGATAGCTTTTTCAAAAGTAATTGCAAGAGTGGTGGTCAGTCTCTATAAAGGCATAAAGATGTGAGAACAGAATTATCTGAAGATGTTTTGGGTGCAATTCAGTGGACATCAGGATCTGTGTTGTCTTTACTAGATTTGATGATGGTGATTGAGGCAATTATGGAACGTGCAATGAAAGATAGGGTGATTGAAATGTTGTATAGAGGAGGCTTGGTTTTAATGAGTGGAGACATTGAAATTTTAAGTGAGAAAATGGAAAGCGGCATTCAACAATAAAGGGCTGAAAGTTCTTCTTGGAAAAAACAAAAGTGATGGTGAATGGCTCAAAATAACAGATACCAAACAGCAAAGACCATCCGTGTGGCAAGTGTGTCAAAAGGGTGATCGCAAAGTAGTACAGTGTATAGATAGTGGTAAATAACTGCACGGGATATGCACCAAAATAAAAAAGTATCTTCTATTCTGGCAACACGTTTTCATGTAAAAGATAAGATTCTATTATTGCTACTAGCAATACACCGTTGAACATAATAATACAATATATTTAGCAAATTCAAACGTTTTCGGTGCTACATATTGCCCTCATCAGGATTTATACACAAATATTTATAGCATTAAAACTTTCATTGAATGAAAACACATAAAACATAAAAGAACTTGAAAATAGTTCTGATAACAAACAGTAAAGCTTCATTCTACAGTCTTCGTAGTTGTCTGGTCACTGTCAACAAAAAATCTGATAATAGAAACAATTGCCTGCTAGGAGTTGATCGGATTTAAGGTTTTGTAAATAATTGTTTCAAATGAATTAAAATTACATTAAAGTTTGGTGCAAAATGGTTTGGTTAAATGATTAAATAAATATCTTTAATTAAAACACGTTTAGTAAGAATGACGCTCCGTTTCCATACAGTTGTTTGTTTAGCACAGGGTTACTTCTTTTGATCACCAAGGCTTCATGGATTTTGGCTTCGTAGAATGTTTGGCATTTTCTAATTATTTCAAATTGCTTCATTTTATTCAGCTGAGTTTTGCACGAACTGCATTTTCTTACATGTTCTTTGATGGCACTTTTACTTGACCTTGAAACATTTAAGTGCTCCCCTGCTCTTATACTCAAATGTCTTGCGGACGTACCAATGTACGTGACGTTCACATCATGTGAACAAGTACACTTATAAACGACATTTGAGTTCAAGATCAGAGGAGTTTTGCTTTTCAAAGAGAAATATTCCTGCACTTTTGTTGTTTTGTAGACGATTGTGATTTTAGTGTCAAACCGTTTTTGTATTAGTGATTGAATTTGTAGACCGAATTCTTTTGAGATTTTTCCAAGGTAGGGAATGATAAAAAGATTGATAAATTCTTGTTCAGTTTTATCGTCTGTTTTTTCGTTTTGAAACTGGCATGAAATTTTGTTTAAAAAGGGGATTGGATAACCGTTATTGTAAAAAAGATTTTTCAAATAAGCAACTTCTTTTTGGAAGAGATAGTCCGTTGAACAGGTAATTTTTGCTCTATTGAGAAGACACAAAATAAGACCTTTTTTCCAAATTTTGGGACAAAAAGCATTGAAATTGAACAATAATCCAGTGTTAGAAGGTTTTCTCCATGTCCAGGTATCAAATTTATCCAAGGTAATTTTTATTTCCACATCCAAAAGTTGTATTGTATTTTTAGCCTGTTCTAAAGTAAACTTAATATTGGGGTGCTGGGTGTTAAGCTTTTCCAGAAATTTGGTGCATGATTGGTCGTTATCAAATATTGCAAAAATGTCATCGATATATCTGAGATACAATTTGGGAGATGTTTTTGGGTCATTGCATAATAGTTGATTTTCCATGTGAGCCATAAAAAAATTTGCGAGTGTTGGTCCTAGTGGGCAGCCCATAGTGACGCCATCAAATTGTTTATACAGTGTGTTTTTATACAAAAACAATCCTTGGGTCGCCAGATGCATCAACTTAACAAAAACATCTTTTTCAGAAGCAGGGGGCTGGGATTATTTTTTTCAAAAGCAGGGGGGCTTTTTGCTTCAAATATTCTCTAGATTTTTGCTTTTACAATAAAAAGATTTGCTCAAAAATGATCACTAGCATCATACGGTACCATACAGCAATCTGTTACATCATGTCAATAACCCACAACCGGTTTCGACCTTATTGGGTCTTATCAGGCAGGAGTTTTTTTATTTTACCATGGATTATTTTGTCGTTGCTTGTCCCCATGCTAAATCTTTTTGCCCATGTGGTTTCATGGCTTAAGCAAGAACTGTGGCACTTACACTCTACATCATCTGTGCAAGCTGGAAGGGCTGTGTAGTTTGATGATATTCTTTCTGCAAAAGCCTTTCTTCCTCATCAGTCAAGAACCCCGCACATTATTTCATGTGATGTTATCTGCGCCAACTTGAGTATTGAAATCTTCCAATAAAAAGGATTAGTCATTTAGCTTCACTTTGTGCAGAGCAGCATTTACTAATTTTGAAACTCATCATAATGTGCTGTTGAATTTTGCACATATACCTAAAAGGAACAGAAGCACTTTCACTTCAACTTCGAGAAACATGCTTGCTTTTAGATTGGGATTCATTTTTTAACACAGTGTGCTTGTCATGAATCTGCAACTTTGCTGGCATCCATCTGAGCAAATGCTGTTGTGCTATTCTTCTTTTTCTTGTGGAAGGACATTCATTTATTGCCCAGATCAAATGGTGGCAGTGGTGGTATTACGCAGTATCGAGTATCATTAACCAGTATCGAGTATCATCATCCAAAATTGTGATACCAGCAACTTTTTGAGATGGCTGATGCATGGGTCATGCTTGGCTAATGTTGTCTGCAATTTGTTTGGTGGTGCCACGCTTACAATTTGATGAGGGAGCAATAACTCATTTTTACTTGTACAAATGAAAACCCTCAAAGCCAATTCAGCAGTGATTGAGCTTAACCTAAGCTGTCCTGGGCAAGTCCATTTCAAGGGGCCCAGTACTGGTCCTATAGATGAACACTGAGCATGGATGTGCTTTTGGAGTACATCATGCTCCATTTGAAGTTTGTCACTGGCGCATTGGCATAGTGGTTAGAGTGTTCGCTTTACAGTCGGTAGACCTGGGGTTCATTTCCCATGTTGAGTTATACCAAAAGACTAAAAAATGGTATTCACAGCTTCCCTGCTTGGCATTCAACACAAAAGGGATACTGTTGGAGAACAAGCCGGCAAGCTTGCTTGTGTCCTTGGGCAAGACACTTAATGGGATGCTTTGATCTTTATGTGGTAGACCGGTGGTGAGGTCAAGCAGTCTATTTGTCATGGTGGCCCAGTCAACTGAAGACTCGCAAACAGAGCATGAGGGCACAGGAAGCCTATGAACATCTTCCTGCATAATGCTTAGAACGAATAGCTCAAATGACAAAGAAAGAAGTGTAATTCATCCACTGAGCCACAAGGATGCCTAATTCAGATAGATTAATAGTTTCCATGCAGCCAGCACAAATGAGTATCTAGACTTCAGTCTTTCCTGGTGCACATCTGGTGGCCCAGCTAGTCGACAATTAAAATATAGTCAGGGTGCTGTGCTTGGCCAAGGAGAGTGTCACTCCCAAGCTTCAAACCTCAACTAGTTGGATGTCGGAAAGGATTCGCAGGTGGTTTAAAGCTCATGCATCCAGTGGCAATACACAAGGCATGAGGCAGGTGTGTGTACCGTGGTATCACACTGGTGCCCAGTACTTAGCTGTGGAGTAGACCAAGGATAGGAAAGTTGTGCACAATGTTTTAGCACCACCAGTTTTACTCTGAGGTAGGCTGGAACTGGGCAGAATCACAAAAGTTTACTATTAGAGTAGACTTTAATCTTGCATTAGGTCTCTCGATTGTGTAAATAAAAGGCTGCTGTCACCATTTTAGTTTGGCTGAGTTACAGCCTCCAAGTCTTGAGATATGCTGAGAGCGTAGTCATGTATTGGCTTAAAGTTTCCTCCAAGGCCTTCCAGTCTCCAGAATAATGCAGCAGAGTCAGAGCATAAGCGTATTTTGTAAAGTGAAGAATGCTAGAATGGAAAAATTTTCAATCATTACTTGCATGCATTGCTTTAAAACGATGGCGTTTTATAGAAGAGACATCAGCTATGTCCAGTTGTTGCCACATGACTTTTCTAAGAAGTTTTTGTCCCCTTTCAGTGAAGATGAGTATACATCAATTGCAAATCGCCAAAGTCCTGTTTAGCTGTTTCAAACATTTATTAACTCTTTTAATAGTATTTTAACTTTGTGCTGTCTCCGTTTGCTTCTTTAATACATAGTGCACATATTGCTGGGGTTTTGAGAACAGACAACTTGTGGGGGAGAATAAAGCTTAGTTATCAAATGAGTTTCCTCTGCCTCAAGGTTAAACTTTGGCCTTTTTCATAAAACCCTTCCTTACACTGCATGATGACTGATGCAGTGTAAGTAAAGGTTTTATGACTCTTTATTGGCTGCATTATTAATGGAGTATTCTATTTACATTCTACTTACTTTTTCTATATCTTTTCTTCAAACACATCACTGTGGATGATTCTGCTAAGAGCAAAATTTACTCTTGTCGGTTCTGCTCCTAGGTTCATAGTTGACAATCTCTTTCACCACAAAAAAATGGTGATCTTAAATTTGAATTTTAACATGTAAGCTACTTTTGCTTTGCAGTATAAAACTATATCAGAAATAATTACAGAAATGTTTTAGTAGAACTTTAAGTGTTGACAACTTTTGTAACAATGGTTTGGAAAGACTTGAAGAGTGTGCAAACTGGTGTTAACTTGTGATCAAGGTTCCCAAGGTCATGGAAAAACCTGGAAAATCCTGCAAAAAACTTTCCTGGAAAGTCATGGAAAATTTGTTAAAAATTGGAAGTCATGAAATTTTGCTGAGAGCTGAAAGGAAATTTTTTTTAAGTTATTAGTAAAACTAGTAGCAGTAACTTAGCAAATACAATCGGTTTTAATACCTTACTTCATTGATTTTTTGAATTTTAGTAGGATAATGTGTGGTATTTATTTGTATGACAAGTGAAGTGGTGTGGCAGTGTGATATGCCAAGTCAGGTGGGAAGATTATAAAAGTACAGTACACTGAGTCACACTCTATTCAACACTTACATTTTCAAAGTAATGGTTATAAACCTGCTTTGTAGTATCAAGATCTGTCGCTTACCTATCTCCAAAAAACCAAATATATTTGCATATTGCGATACATTGTATAATTCTATTAAAGGTAATTATCTTAGTGATGTGCACCTTTATCTTGCTTTTTGGATATAATGTAACTACTGTAGGCAAAAAAATATTGTTTCTTCATCTCATAATTTAAGAGTAGATCAAACAGCAACAGCACTGTGTTGTTGATGCAATTTTGTGTTTTTATTAGCTAAAAATTCAAAAGATAACTATAGCCGCCGTTTGATTCTTGTTGCGGCTATAGGAATTTGTTGTGACTTGTGGAGCCTCACACGGATTTATTGTTGTTCTAATTTTATTTTGTACGAACTTGCACCGTTTTCTAAAAATAAAATACACAATTTTTAGCACAATTAAATAAATATGATACAATTACGAAGGATATAATGTTGAATTCACTTACCGGCAGTTCCGGCAGTCACTTTGGGAAATTCGCTTTTATTTTGACACACCAGCGTCAACTAACAACCACATAACTTGAATTCGCACTACTTCCAATTGAACGTTGCTCAACTCAATACACCAAAAAACTATATGAACAAAGGACACCAAAGCGGATTCTCAAGGCATTGCTGATTTCATAATGGAAAAGAAAAAGACGCGTTTGTTTGCAGGCAGTGCGTTTGAATAATTGTGGGCCAGGCGTTAACTGTGTAGAGTTTGAGGTAAGATTAAAAGAAGTTAGTTCGAATCCTGCATAAGGAAATTTGGTCTAGTTTAATTTGGCGCTTACATACTTGGCTCTTTAAGCTTCCAACGTATACTTAACACAAGTTTCTATAACTAATGATTATTAACGCACATTGAAGATTAATAAATGGCAGTAATACAATAGTTTACATAAACACGCAAATGCAGTTACAGTTATGGTTACAAAGACACACAAATGCAATTACGGTTACAATTATAAACAAGGAAATAGATCACAAAACATTAGGCCTAGTGCGTGAGTAACATACAGTACAATACTTCATTGAGTTTTAGTTTTCTGCGGCGTGCAAAAGAGTAAGCTTAGTAATTGGTCGTGTAATGTACGATTGTTTCGTTTGCAGCTTAACAGTACGTACGAAACCAGATGGGTCAGGGTAGACTTCTACAATGCGTCCCAATAGCCAGGTGTTACAGGGTAAACCCTTATCGTGTACCAAAACTACGTTGTTAACGGTCAGGTTGCGCACAGGCCAGGTCCATTTTTGTCGATGTTGTAGCGTGGGTAAATACTCTTTTATCCAGCGGGACCAGAACATGTTGGCTAAATATTGGACTTGTCGCCATTGTTTTTGGGAGTAAATATCTCGTTTATCGAACACTCCTGGGGGAAGTGATTCGTTAGGCTTGAGTAGCAGAAGGTGATTAGGGGTTAGTGGTTCCAAGTCATAGGGGTCATTGGAGACTGTTGTGAGTGGTCTACTGTTAAGAATACTTTCTATTTCACACATAAGCGTAGAAAGAGATTTGTCGGTGAGAATTTGTTCATTGCAAACCGATTTTAAATGCTTGCGAATTGATCTAATTAGCCTTTCCCATGTGCCTCCATGGTGCGACGCCCCTGGCGGGTTAAAAGACCAGGATATACTCTTCTGTAGAAGAAAATCATTGATTTGTTCATTGTTCCAAGCTTGAATGGCCTCTCTTAGTTTGCGCACTCCTCCAATAAAATTGGTGCCGTTATCGGACACTATTTCTGTTACTTGTCCTCTCCTAGCAACGAATCTCCAAAGGGCTTGTATGAAGGAAGAAGTATCTAAGTTGTAGGCTACTTCCAAATGGATAGCTCTTGTTGTGAGGCAAGTAAAAATTACTCCATAGCGTTTTGAGTTACTTCTACCTTTGCGTGTAAGGAAGGGTCCGAAAAAATCGACCCCAACAGATGAAAATGGGGGTTTATTGGGTGTTAATCTTTGTGGGGGTAAGTCTGCCATTTGTTGTGTACATGAAATGTTAGAACGCTTGCGACATACAACGCATGAATTAAGACTTTTCCGAATGGTTGCATTTGCCCTGATGAACCAGAATTTTTTCCGAATTTCCACTAGTACATGCTGCCGACCGGCGTGACCTAACTTAATGTGAATGTCTCTTATGATAAGATTAGTAACGGGATTTGAATGAGGAAGAATGATCTGGTGTTTTTGGAGAAAGGGTAAAGATGCCGCTAGCTTCAAAGTCCTCCGACGTGCATAAGGCCGTTTTTTATTAAGGGACTGAGTTTGATCAATGAGCTAGAGGTTCGAATAGGCTTTCCTTTACTGAGATCATCCATTTCTTCTTTATAGTATTTGTGTTGAAGATAAGAAAATATCAGCATTTCGGCCTTTGATATTTCTTCTGAGGATAAACAGGTTATAAGTTTTTGTGAAACATGAACTTTAGGCTTGGTCATAATGGCGGTGTTCTTGGATTTTGTGGGTAAAATTGAGTCTTTGAAGCACAGAATCCAAACGCATACCTGTAGTAATCTTTGCCAACTAGAGCAGTGTGATATCAGATCATCCAGAAAGTGAGGCGATTCGCAAAGTACAGCCAGACAGGAGTGCCTTTGTATGTCAATTTTTTGCTCTGGAAGATTTTCTTGAAGCAAGGTTGGTTGATCGGGCCTCTTGTTTTCTGTTTTCCATAAAAAGTCAGGGTCAAGTTTCCACCGATCACGAAGAAGGAACTTGTGAGTGGTGAGATCACGACTAGGATCGTCTGCTGGATTTTGTTTGGAGCATAAGGTGCTCATAGGATGGACATATCCGGACTCTGTCTTAGCAAAAAAGCTTTTGCTGCTTTTAGTAGAACTTCTCTTTTTTGAACAATTAACTACCCAGCCAACGGCTGTTTTGATCACGTAGTGATCAGACTCTGAGCTTATGATTTTGTGAGGTTTTGTAAGGTGTCGATTGTCGTTTCCTATGAGTAAGCCGACGTCGGAATTGACACGTGGGATAAAGATATTGGCAAACTCTGGAAATTCTGATATGTCTTCCTGACTTGGAGCATCATCGATTGTAGCAGGAAGTCTTTGTATTGATAGAAGTGGTTGGAGGTGCGAGTAAGGGGATGACTCAAAACGTCGCTAATTTCCAGATCCGAAATAACTTTAGCTTTTCAGGTGTCGGTGCCATGATTTATAGTTACGGTAGTAACTTTAACGACAGGAGATTGGCGTATTCCCAATTTATCAATAAGGTCATTGGTAATGAATGAACTTGTACTACCTGTATCCAGAAAAGCTTGGGTAACGATTGATTGTTCCGAGTTACTTGTACAGATTCTGACGGGAACAATAGGGAGAGAGCTGCGAGTTTGAGTAGGCACTCCAATGAGTCCATTACGTACGGCGATGTGAGACAAGGCAGAATCAGTGGGTGAGTCCATCTGGTTGGTAACAGAAGAAGAAAGGGTACAAGAGCGTTGTGTGGGAACTGTTGCAATCGGGCCTTTTACAAGGGGATTTTCTAGAGCAGTTTTTCTCAAAATGACCTGGCTCAAGGCAGCTGCGGCATAGCTTGCTTTCGTTAACAAATTTGACACGGTCTTCGTAAACATATTTGCGAAAGCGCTTACATTGATTTAGATAGTGAAGGCCTTTGCAAAGTTTACAGCATAGCTTAGACGGTGACAAAACGGTCTGGGAAGCAAGCGCAGTTTCTTTTCGGGGTTTATGGAGGTCAGGCTTTCTACCACTCTGGGCCCAATTGCAGTCTAGATTTGTGATCTGCCTTGTTTTTAGTGTTACATAGGCAGCCAAATTTTCAATGCTAACTTCTTGCCCTTTTAGGTGGATAAGTGAATCAACTTCGGCTAGCCAACCACTCAACCATTGGTGTGGCAACCTTTTAGCAACTTTTGTAATCACATCTAGATTATCCATTTTGTGGAGATAGTTCATGCCCTTTAGGGTGTTCATGCAAGAATTGATGTCGGCTGAGAAACTTATTAAGGAAAGCTTATCGTTTACGTGTAGCGTAGGGCCATTGGTGAGCGAATCAACACATGCCTTTGCTATTTGGAAATTTTGTCCAAACGTTTGTTGTAGAAGTTCTCTAGCCTTTTGATATCCTAGGACATCGTCCATGTATTGACAGCCTTTCACCAATGAGTGTGCCGGACCTTTGGTATAGCGCAATAAGTAGAACAGCTTACGTCTAGGTTCGGGGACATTGAAGGAAATTAGTGCGTCAAAGGCCTCAATAAAGTTACGGTAACAAGCTGGATTGCCATCGAAAACGTCGGGTTCTAGTAAAGGAGTGATTAAGGGCGACAAAATTACAGGCGATTGGTAAGCAGCATTCGGGATAGGAAAATTTTGAGAGCTGTTAGCCCGGGAGTAATCGAAAGATGGTCGGTTCGAAACGTCTCGCAACTGACCAGACTGATGGTAACACGATTCTTTCAAAGTGCCGGGAACCTGCATTACGCTATGTTCAAAGGGTTGGAGGATCGGTTGGCTTAACGTTTCAGTTTTGATTGGCTCCTTAGTAACACTTGGCTCAGGATTTACGTTTTGCCCAAGGTTGTGGTTTTGGGAAGCACTGCTCGCAAGCTTGGTGTCGGCAATAAACATCGACTTTGTTAAACGATCATCACTAGGATTACATTTATCAAACGTAGGATGGGCCGTCAATTCAGACGGGCCATCAATTTTTATGCCGTTGCTCGCATATTTGTTAGAAAACAAGTTACTCACGATAAGTTTGTTGTCATGAAAGCGCGGTACATCACTAGAAAGGTTGGTTTGTTTGTTGATTTCATGTATGTCCATCACTGCTTCAGCTTCGTCTAGTTCCACACGAAGTCTGGCTTCTTCGAGTTGCTGTTGGTGCCTTCTTTCTTGTTCGTCTCTCAAACATGACAAACGAAGGTCTTCTTCTTCTTGAGTTTGTTTTTGATCTTCTTGAATTCGTTTTTGTGTCAACTGCTCTTTTTCAAAATCGAATCTTTCTCTGCTTTGTTGTTGTTTCAGCGATTTGATTTCATAGTTGGACTTCAACCGAGCCAAAATAACAGCCTTTTTTGCTTTGGCACTTATGTAAGAAGTTGAACTGGAACCAATTGAACCCGATCCACTAAATTTTGTTTTTGTCGAGCTCTTCGACTTTCGAGTTGAGCTAGTATTTGTTTGCAAACCAGGACGAGATTCACCTTTGTTCGATCTAACAGCCAATTTCTCTGAAGCTGTTTTGTTTGGTTTATGCTTCATTGCTGATGTAGATCGCCCACTGGCGAGAGATACACCTTTATCTGATTCGCCAGCAGATTTTGAAGTAAGAAATTCATTGCCCTTTGACATTGATCTAGTTGTAACGCCGATTTTCTGAGAATTCATTGGTAGATTGTTGTAAAATGTTTCTTCGTTGTAAGCCATGCTGAAAACTAATATAGCCGCCGTTTGATTCTTGTTGTGGCTATAGGAATTTGTTGTGACTTGTGGAGCCTCACACGGATTTATTGTTGTTCTAATTTTATTTTGTACAAACTTGCACCGTTTTCTAAAAATAAAATACACAATTTTCAGCACAATTAAATAAATACGATACAATTACGAAGGATATAATGTTGAATTCACTTACTGGCAGTTCCGGCAGTCACTTTGGGAAATTCGCTTTTATTTTGACACACCAGCGTCAACTAACAACCACATAACTTGAATTCGCACTACTTCCAATTGAACGTTGCTCAACTCAATACACCAAAAAACTATATGAACAAAGGACACCAAAGCGGATTCTCAAGGCATTGCTGATTTCATAATGGAAAAGAAAAAGACGCGTTTGTTTGCAGGCAGTGCGTTTGAATAATTGTGGGCCAGGCGTTAACTGTGTAGAGTTTGAGATAAGATTAAAAGAAGTTAGTTTGAATCCTGCATAAGGAAATTTGGTCTAGTTTAATTTGGCGTTTACAATAACCATTAATGAAAGCCTAATCTCAAACTTTACTGCTAACAAATGAGCCTAAACCTACAACCAAAACCAATCTTGCTTCTGTGAAGTGCGCGGTTTTGCAACTGTACAAGAAGGACAATTGCCAAACCTTTTTCTCTTATGTACAAAAATCTACAAAACAATTTGATGGATCAAGACTTATATTTTACAGGCATGTTATAGAAAATACTGTAGTTACAGACAAGTGTTAGTTAGTAGTAAGAATTGATTTGTTTGTGATCAGTGTCTGGTAATGGCATCCAAGCGATGTCACTTTCGTGAAATTTTGTTGCAAGATCCAGAGTTTGCTGCTTGGCTGCAGCAAACAAAAGATGACAGTAATGGGAACTGCAAGTTGTGCAGAAAATTGTTTGATATATCAAACATGGGGATGGGTGCTGTTAAAATCCACGTGAAAAGCAAACAACACAATCAGATTATGAAGCACAAGCAAAGTCCTGTCACACAGTCAATCACTGACTTCTTTGGCGGGACAAATAAGTCTGTACCTACCACCAACAAATCTGGTAAACAAGTTTTGTCCTCTGGCTATTCCTGAACAAATCGGTGATGTGTCAACAGTGCCGGTATCATCACCAAGCACATCTTTGATCGTATCAGAGGAAGTGTTGCATGCAGAAGTTCTTTGGGTTATTAAAGTAATAACCAGCCACCACTCATTTAGGTCTTACAAAGATATTAGCTGTTTATTTTCTAAAATGTTTCCAGCTAGTCAGATTGCACAGTCATTTTCATGTGGAGCTACAAAGTGTGCTTATTTGGTGTGTTTTGGCATTTATCCTTATTTTCATGAGCTGCTTATAAAAAAAATTCGTGCAGTCAAGTACCATAATTTGTCGTTTGATGAAAGCTTGAATCAAATCAACCAAAAAAAGCAATAAACTAACAGAAAAATACTTTAATTAAGAGTTTATGGGTCATACTACAGCAGCAGATATGTTGACTCATTTTAAAAATGAAATGGCTTTACTTAACCCTAGTAGTTTGGTGCAATTATCTATGGATGGTTTCAATCTAAACTGAAAGTTTTGTCACAATCTTTTTCAAAAACGCAAAGGTGAAGAACTCCCAGACTTGCTAAATATATTTAGCAGTTCTTCCAATATATGTTGGAGGTTGTCCATGGAAGATTTGAAAAGTGAGCAAAAGAATCTGCATCGAATCTTGGCAATACTCTGTGTTTTTCCTTTTTGTGGCAAATTTTTCATGATACCTCTGCTAGAAGAAAAGATTTTATTCAAATTACATGCAGTGATTTGTTTTCCTATCGTTTTGTCAAAGTAGATGGATGAAAGATATCAGGGTTGCTGAACAAGCTTTGAAAATTTGGCCTGATGTCAACAAATATGTCAAAACTGTGAAGAATGAAAGAAAAGCTCCAGCTTCTGCTTCTTTTGTTTCTGTTGCATCTGCATGCGATGATAACCTAATTGAAGCTAAGCTAGAATTTTTTTGTTGCTGTGGCAAAACCGCTGCAAGAATTTTTGTTGAAGTTTCAAACCAAAGCTCCAATGACTCCTTTCTTGACTTTATTTTTGAAAAATTTGTTGTTGGCTATCATGAGTCGTTTTCTACAAAAAGAAGTTGTAAAAAAAGCTGATACCTTCAAGAAGTCATCTCCTATTGACCCTGCTGACAAAAAGAACCAAAAAAACCAAACCATGTTGACATTGGCTTTGCTGCTCGAAGTACTTTAAAAAAAGTGACAAAAAAAGCTGCAAGTGAACTATGTTTCTTATCTTTCAAAAATGATTGCATTACGTTTTTGTCTGCTATTGTAATCAAACTGTTGGAAAGATGTCCTTTAAAGTATTCTTTGGTTCAGAGTTTAGTGATTGTCGTACCACAGAAGTTGGTATCCGATTTTGCAGAAACACAGATTAAGTTTGAGCGACTTCTGCAGATTTTGCTCAATGAAAAGTGGTGTTTGGCAGAAGCTTGTGACAAAATTTGTACTCAGTTCAAAGGCTTTGTATTGGAAATGAAACAAAACCATTTTGCTGAGTTTCATCATGAATACAGACAGATTGGATGAATTCTATTGGATTACATAAAAGATGCAAGGCACGCAAAGGTGAGGGAAGTTTTTAGAATTATCTTCATGCTTTTACATGGTCAAGCTGGAGTCGAGAGAGGGTTTTCAGTCAACAGTGAACTTTTGGTTGAAAACTTGCAAGAAAAAACCTTAGTAGCAAGTCGCTTTGTGTACAGTAGTGTCAAGAGTGATGCTAATCATTTCAGTGAGCTTTTTTTACCCCCAGACTGAAAAAAAATGTTTGGGCAGCAAGAATGCGATATCAGTTGTATTTAGAAGAGCAAAGGAAACTTCATGCTAGAAGTGATAAAGCTAAAAAGGGGAAAGCTGTAGAAGATGAAATTAGTGAAGTCAAATGTAAACGAAAGTTATTAAAGAAAAAGCATCCAAGCTGTGAGCCTAGAAGCAGACAAATTAGCTACAGAGGCAGAAGTAAAGCACAATTTTACTTTGCAAAGTCAAATGCTTTCAGACTGAAGATTTGTGAAAGTGAAGAAAATGAGACAAAGTTTTGTGACCAAGCATGTGGTTTGAAAAGAAAGTTAAAGTTTATGGAATAACATTTATCTTTGTATGCTTAAGAAGTATCACATTGGTTCAGTATTTATATTGCTTATGCTCTATCATGACTTTTTGTTGAACTTTGATGGTTGATGGGTTTTTCCTGGGAGAGTTGCTGATAAACTATATTTCTTATTATGCTTTTAGCTCAATGCAACTACAGCACCACGCAATTGACATGTTTAGGAAAAAAAGAAGTTATGTGAACTTTTAATACCAGATTTATTGAGAGATGTTTTTCTGTTAGATTGTGGAATCATTTTCTTGAGCCTGAAAATTTTCTGTGTATATGTTTCTTGTTAATTTTTAATGTGGCATTTCATCTTGTTATAACTAACTTGTTCATTCATGTTGTGCCTAGATTGCATAAAGTCATAGTTAACATCAAAAGTGCTCACTATTTCTTGATTTAGTTGAATGAGAATTGTAAAGGGTTTTTTTGTAGTCTAGTCTTTCATATCATGGTTGGTTTGATATTATTCTAATAACAATAATATTCCAGTTTAGAAGCAAACCTCTTCTAAGTAAAATGCTCAGTTCAGAGATTGCGATGTTGAAGACCACAAAAGAGGACTTTTTTCTGGCTAAAGAAAGTAATTATTGTCGTATTGTTTTCATAGCCTCACTGTAGTTGTTTGTGAATTTAATTGCAATGTCCAGGGTTGTTGCATGTGCTAGTTTGCATTTTATAACAAATAGTAGCATAAGCATAATTTAAGAAGACTTAGAAAGTTAGCTGAAACCTTAAAAGATTCAAATTTAGTTAAGATAGTTTGAGTTGAATATGCCAGAAATGAGAAATTTAACTGAATGTCTTCGTATGAAGTATTATGTTTTATTACTGCCTTGTGAGAGCACCATTGTGGTAGTAAGATGTGTTTCACTAGATGTTGTATTTCTAGAGGTTAAAATTGAATGATAAAGCAATGCGAGTTATATAATATTGGCAAGTGAAAACATTGGCACAAGGAGTAATTAACAAGAACTTGATCTCGTTATCTAAAGAGCTATTTCAATGTGAACTGATGGATGTATTTAAAAATGCGCAAAAATGCTTTAATAATGGTTATGAAAAAGTCATTAAAATGTCATTGAAGGTCATGGAAAGTCATGAAATTTGGTTTTGAAAATGGTGTGGGAGCCTTGTGTGATGAACCTTACTGATTTACAGCTAACACATTTGATTCTCTCCTGCAATTGCTAACTCAATTGACTCAATCCAAAGTGAATAATGATCGTTAAACACCTTGAAACTGATTTTCTCCAAACAATTTTTTGCAACAAATAAATGGAATACCAACTGCGTTTTTCATTTTTTTTTAGATAAAATTAAATTGTGAAGTTTTTTTATCAAGTGCCTACAATGCCAATTTGAGAAACTGTTAGTTAACACTTCAACTTCAATTTATGGTTTTTGGTCACATAATTTACTTCTGATTCCAACTTGGTGGAGCTAAAACTGAATCTTAAATGCAATTGATCTGGTGCATTGTGCATGCAATGCAGTCAATGTTGAAAACCTTTCATGCTAGCAAAATCGCCGAGGGCTTTAACCCTTTCAGCTACAAGGTAATCAATTCATATCATTTGAAACAGTTCAAAAATTGTTTGGTAATAATTGCACTACAATAAGTTTTAGAAAATTGATTTTTATGTAATAATGACACAAGAATAATCATGGTTTATGTATGCATTACTGAACCTCAAAGAATAAAAGCAGTAACAGAAAACAAACTTGCTTCACGGCATGTAGTCGCAACAATAAACTAAGTGAACTGATAGCAGTTGGCAATAGTGAGCCAATAACACTAGTCTGCATGGCTTTTGCAGCAAATTGTACTTTTGGTGATTTCTACCTAATTTGTTGGCACTGATACTCAATCTGGCATTAATTATTTCTTTTTCATTGCATCATATTTTTGATATAATAGGCACTTTTGTTACAAAATAATACAACAATTTGATAAGCCAAATGAATATCCAGAGAAGTAGTTTGTTCAAGATAATGAAATTAACACAACAAAACTAACATAATCAAAAACCAAAAATCACCAAAGCTTTTAGTTTGCTTTTATGGACTTTATCAGGGAAAAAAATCTATAAATCCAAAGATCAATTTAATATTATGGTACTAGACACTGTCGGCGAAAGTAGTATCATTTTAACACTGCACCTCGCAATAAAACACACACAGAAAGCGATTATGCTCCTTGTAAATAATCTATTTTTATGTTTGAAGGTGGTTTAAGGCGTTTAATTAGCTCGATTTCAGTGTCAAAACAGCCCTTTTTTAATGATGTAAAGTTTTGCTCAGTTGCGTTGTTTCTCTGCAGGCTTTTCACTGATTGCGATTGGATTTGATAGGGCAGATAAATGAACTTTGGTATTTAGAAAATGGTTTTCAATTCCTATGAATGGTTGTATAATCGTCATACCGATGTACAATGTTTTCTTGTCACAAGAACATGTATATTGATGGACAACATTCGAGCAGAAAAGAGTAAGTAGAGGATATTTAAGGTAGAAATGCATAATTAGTGTAATTGTTTGGTTGGCTATTTTTATGACAGTGCCCAGTCTGTGACAAAACAATGCAGCAATGCGTTTACCGAATTTAATCAATAGGGTATTAATGTATTGGAAGCATTAAGTAAAGATTTAGGTTAGGGATAATATTAGGGGAGTCAGCAGGAAATTGTTGGATATGGTTGTTAAATGTATTCTTAAACCTGTCTATCACATTAAAGGTGACAGATATTGGGTATCTGCTCCATTTAAATAAAAAGATAACAAAGTTGATTTTGGTTTTCGGTAGTGAGTCATTTGATGAAAATAAATGGGCACAAACATAAATGAACATAAATGGGCACAACGAAAAGGTTATAAGGCCTTGTTTTCAGGACAAAGGCGCTATGCTGTTAAAATGTGAGAGTACACTGGTGAAAGTTGGTTTGCGGTACACACTGACATTGAATTTTTTGTTGCAAATCATTACTTCCACATCAAGAAATGGTAGTGAGGGGCCTGAGGCCTTCATGCATGTAAAACGAAGGTTAAGGCACTGGCTATTAAGCACCTTTGTCCTGGAAACTAAGCCTTATCACCTGTTTATTGTATCGTGCCTATTTATTTTCATTAAATGACTTGTTACTGAAAACCAAAATAAACTTTGTTATCTTAATATTTAAATGGAGCAGATACCCGATATCTGACATCTTAAATATGATAAACAGGTTTAAGAATAAATTTAACAACCCTAACCAACAATTTCCAGCCAACTCCCCTGACAATATCCTTAACCTAAATTCTTACTTAACTCTTCCATACATTGGTACCCCAATCACAAAATTTGGTAAAAGCATTGCTGCATTGTTTTGTGACTAATGTAAAAAATAGCTTACCAAACTTATACACTAATTTTGTATTTCAACTTTAAATTTCCTCTAATCACTTTTTCTGTTCGAATGTTGTCTATCAATATACATGTTCTTGTGACAAAAAGACGTCATAATACATCGGTATGACGACTGTTAAATATTTTTGTTGTAAACTTTCTGCCATGCTTTTGTGGAACTTTGGTATTTTTAACAGTTTATTTTTGCTGATGTGTAATCAGCATGTAGTCTTGGTAGAATCCTTGCTTTTTAGTTGTTCATGTCAAATGCAAATTTTCCTGCATGCAAAGTAGTAGTAAGCGGTGCTAGAGCTTGTTTAGTTAGAAATCAAATTCTTATTGAGTTTATATCAATGTAAAAGTTTTGTATTACATAAGTAATTAATCTACGTATTAGTCTTGTAATATTGGTTTTGTGGGGTAAGACAACTGAAAAGTAATTGTTGATATGTGTGAACAATTGTTAAGTGGTGTTTTATTGAAGTTCAATTAGTAATGTGTTTGATTCTTTGTTTAGAAAATAGTTCTGGTATGTGACAATTGTTTATCATAATTGTTTGCAGTTAAGTGATTTTTTATTTTTAGAAGCGGGGGTTCAAAGAAAAACGCATCACAACCTGGCCTACTTAACCGTTTAGGAATCAAAAGATTCTAATTGATAACATTTGAAACAATTCCATAATTGTTGGTAACAATGGGAAAATAGTGGATTTCAAAAAAAGGTTATTACATCATCATGGCATAACAATTAACAATTGTGGGACATATATGACCCAGTATCTCTCAAAGGGTTAAAAGAGAAGATGGCCAGACATTTTAACCTTACACCACAAAAATTAGACAGGTAACGTTTGCACGACATTTGTTTTCTTTTCGTCAACTGTTGGTTTTCAGCAGAGCTAATCCTTCACAATTTCTGAACAAAGTGCTTTTCAATGTTGTTTTCTCTAGTCGTTTTGCAGTACTGGGATGCACAGCACAGTTTAAAAAGTCCAGTTATTAGTCCAGTAGAAATTGTCTAATATCTGCAGTTCTAGCTATTGTTAATAGCTGTTAATTTTGCTGTAAGTTACTTATTGGGTTGTCGCATAAGTTCGTTTGTATTTATGGAACATGTTACTTTAATACATGGAATTGCACTCAAAAATTAACATAATATATCTTTGCAAATTTGTATCTGATAAAAAGATAACATTCACGTATAAAAAAATGTATCCAAATAATCATTGTTTATTGAGCGAAATGTTCCATAATAAATCAATCAATGAGATAGTCTTCACTTTGTTCAACAATTTTGCTCCATTGTTCCGGTAATTTTCGAATTCCATCTCGGTAAAAAGTTTTTGGCTTTTTGTCAAAAAATTCGTCAATGAAGGCTGAAATGGCTGCATCACTCTCAAAGATATGGCCAGATAGGTGATTTGACAGCGAACGAAAAAGATGGAAATCCGTTGGAGCCAAATCGGGAGAATATGGCGGATGAGGAAGGATCTCCCACCCGAGCTCTTCGATGACAGACTTTGTCAAGTCGGATGGTCGTCCTGAGCGAGGTGCATCGTCCAGGTTGAAAATGCCTTTGCGAAACTTCTGAAACCATTTCTGTGCAGTTCGCTCTGTTATCGCTTCTTCTCCATATACTTTGCAAATATTCCTGGCTGCCTCAGATGCATTTTCCTGTCCATTGAAATGAAAAAGAAGTAAATGTCGGAAATGAAGTTTTTTTCAACTTGGCACTCCATCTGAAAGGGAATGGAATAATGTTATCGAATAGACAAAATCGGTTGACAACAAATTTGAAAATGCATAAATGATTAGTATAATGTGAATATTTACGTAAGAAGTGTCACAAAAAATGATAAGCACACATAAACATCTCAATAACAAAAAGCGAATGAACTTATGCGACAACTCAATATAATGTAAGAGTGTTGGGAGGACATTTATCAAATAGATGATAGACCGTTAGACAACCATCATAGTAGATGAAGCCATGGCTGAAGTCTTAATATCTGATGACATAGCAGTTAACCTAAGTTCATCATATTCATTTTACAGAATATTTAGCTCATTGATTCAAGCTTTAGCCAGCTAGCTGCACGTAATACAGCACAATTTAAACGCAAGGCCAATTTTGATTTTCACTTTTGTAAGTACGTTTGTTCTTCAAATTTAAAGAAATCTATGCAAAAATAGTTTACTTTGTTTTAGGTACTTTCAATAATTGTTTTGGCATAATTATGGTAAATACATGTGTTGTTGCCTATTGCAAAATGGGATACAAAAAGCGTCAACATAAAATTCATGTTATTTCTGAAAAATTCCCAGTATTTTGTTTTCCTTTGAAAAACCCAGAAGTGAACAGAAAATGGATTAGGTTTGTGAATAGAAGAGATTGGATCCAACACGGCATTCTGGTATTTGTTCTAAACATTTTGAAGAAAAGTTTTTGAAAGTTGGAAAAAAGCAATGTTACGATAGGAATCACAACCAGTTCCTTTTATATACTCTGGCAATGAGTCCATACCCCCCATCAGTTATGCCTACATCCAAAACCCAAAGAAAGTCTCCCAAGTAGAGTGATTGTATTACCTGATCAGCTTAATGATTTTAATGACTATGACAAAATTTCAGATTTTTCCAGCATTGGTGAAAGCCTGTATCCCAATGGCTGCAAGTTGCAAATTGATAAAAGTAGAGCAGTGTTTTACAAACTGGAAAGTTGCAAGACATTCCATGTTCTCGCAGTTACCAAAGCAATCGTAGTTGATGATAACCTCCAGTTAAGCTTTTCTTTTCTGGCTGTTCTACACCCCTCCTTCCATGGTTTGTTAAAGGAAAGGATTGTCGACTGACAAAAAAGTCTTATCTAGAAAACTTTCCATAATACCTCAGATGTTTTTCAGATAACAGAGCCACAAATATCATGGATGAACTACAGCAAATCCGATATAAAAAAACCTGATAATAGACCAAAATTTACACCAGAACTTTTGCAACTTGCCTTGATGTTGCGCTACACTTCGTTCCCAGCATACCAACTACTTGTCAAACATTTTCTTTTGCCTTCAGTTAGCCTTCTAAAAAGATTAAGCCAGGGAGGAGTGGAGCCATTGAAACCAGTCAAACTATTGCTAAACAAACGCAAAATTGATAATGACATTGTGTTGTTAACTGACAAAATTATGAGCAAAAAGAGGTGCAATTTCAGCTAGGTAAGCTGATCGGCTGCAATGACAATGCTAATTTGTTAAAAAGAATTATGACATTTATAATGGTGGAGTACAGAAGAATGTGCCTTTTGTGGTCAAAGCTGTGCCAGAATCGAAAATAGAAGGAAAATGGTTTTCTGGCCAAATGATAGAAAGCATACATTCTCTCCATGAAATAGTCTTTCATGTGCGAGCAGTAATTTCAGACAAACACTCCAGCAACGTGTCTGTCTTCAACGAACTTTTCTCAAAATATGGAAGTGAATTGCATGAAAACATAATTTTGCATCATTTTACATCAGATAAAAGAACATATGTATTTTATGACTCCGTACATCTGTTAAAAAATGTACAAAACAATCTATTAAACTCTAGGCAATTTATTTTTCCTGAATTTTATTTTTTTGACTTTGTTGGTCTTCCTGCTGGGGAGATTTTATGGAAGCTGCTTCACTCTATCTTTGATGAAGATGAAAAACTACAGGTGAACCTGAGAAAGGCCAACAGGCTCACATACAAAGTTCTACATCAAGGAGACAAGCAAAGTGTACCATTAGCTTTGGCAATATTTGACCCAACCACTTCTGCCATAAAAAGCTATTTTCCAAAACGCAATGCTGTGGCACAATTTTTACAGTTAATCAATCTCTGGTGGACGATAAGCAACAGCAAACAACAATTTAATATGAACTTTCATCATGGAGATATCACAAAAGCAAATGATGTTGTTGTTGTTGTTGTTGTTTACCCGACCCCTTACGAGGGATGGGGGCATGGCGGAAGACCATGGAGCCCCACAAGCCAGGCAACTCCCCAGGGTCTGGACCAGAGGTCGTAAAGAGATAGAGAGTCACCAAAGAGCGAGCGACGCAAAGAGTCTGTAGCTGGACAGTGCAGAATGAGATGAGATGTGTCCTGGGATGAGTTCCACAGGTGCTGCAGGAAGGATACAAAGTTCTGCCAATCCTAGAGAGATAAGAACCTAAAAGAAGTCTGCGTCCATTGCAGCGAAGACAAGAGAGGACACAGCAAGCATGACGAGGGAGCACAAGTTCGTTGATGGAAATCAAGGGAACCGGAGTGTCAAAGAATTTAGATGAGACAGTATGCCTCCAGTTTGAGATAAGACAAGAGTGGATACGAGAGACAAGAGGAGAGAGACTACAAGGGATAGCGGAGGGTGCAAGTAGCGTTCCCCATCTGGCCAGCTCATCAGCCATGTCATTCCCTGGGAGAAACAAGTGTCCAGGGACCCATTGTAGCCTGATAGAACAGAAGGAGAGAGAAGACAGTTCCTACCAGATATGCCACATAGTTTTAGATGAGATGAAAGATGGAGGAGAGGACAGGGTGGTGAGGACAGAGCGAGAGTCAGATAGGAGGAGAAGAGAAGAGAAATGGAAGACTTGTTGGTGCTGCCAAGACCAGCAAAGAGCATGCAGAATGGTGCAGGCTTCAGCGGAAAAACTTGAGCATACTGGGCCTGCCAAAAAGGAAAGAGTGGCCTCAGTGCCACAGAGAGAGCAGTTGGCAAGAATGCCGCAGCCGCCCTTGCCAAAAAGAAAAGGAACAGAGTTGTCTGTCCAGAGCACCAGATCATGAGGGGGAAGAGAGTCAAGGTGGGCGAGAGCCGCACCTTGGCGATAGAGGGGGGATCAGAGTGAGAGCATGGAGTGGGAAGAGTGGACTCCACGGTGAACAAAGGCAGATTCCAAGGAGGACAGGGAGAGCAAGCAACAAGAGCCTCACTAGAAGAAGTAGAAGGAAGCATGAGCGGGTGAGTGGATGCAAAAGCTCTCCAGGACGATCTGCAGAGTCTTGGTTTCACTCCTAGTCTGGCCAAACCTGAAATAGGAAAGGAGGTTGGGAGACGAAGAGCCCGCTCATAAGATAAAAGAGTGAAATGAGTCAGGGTGACTCGTAGGGGAGGTAGAGAAGCCTCAGAGAGAAGCAGCCGGTGATGGCGCGACTGGTCACTCGATGTAGGTGTTCCAATTTGGTAAAATTGGTAGCGCTTAGGAAAGGAAACCACTCAGGTGAAGCGTAAGTGAGAAGGGACCGAAGAAAAGATTTATACAGAAGAGGGAAGGACACCTTAGAGGGGCCGCATGTGGAAGCAGAGATACAGCGTAAGGCCTTGAGACGTGGGAAAAACTTGACCTTCAGAGAAGATACATGCTTCGAAAAGGAAAGAGTGCGGTTGAAGATGAACCCAAGAAAAGTTGGAGTGGGATTGAAACGGAGGCGGGAGCCGAGTAGAACGAGGTTGGGCTGGAGGTTAGCATGGTGGGGATCCACTGAGAAGAAGGAGGCCTCACATTTGCTCGGATTGAGAGGAAGACACCAGTACTCAGACCAGCACTCCAATCGAAACAGAGCTCCTTGTGTGGCCTCCACTACAGTAGGGACCGAGGGGGAGGAAAACCAAATGGCCAGATCGTCAGCGTAAAGAGAGCAGCTGACGGAAGAAGGCAGAAAAGCCGGAAGATCATTAATGAATAGAGAGAAAAGTACAGGGCCAAGAATGGATGATCCTTGCAGAACACCTCGACAGACTTGAAAGGAACGGCTTTTGTGATTTTGATAAACCACACAAGCGCACCTATCAGAAAGGAAAGATTGAGTCCATCGAGCAAAGCAAGGAGGGAGGCCAGCCAAAATGAGTTTGTGGAAAAGGGCAGGATGCCAGACAGAGTCAAAAACTTTAGAGAAATCGATAGTGCAGAGGATTGTCTGAAAGGCCGGCCTGGGTTTGTTAAACCCATTCAAAATGGACTGAGAAAGGTACAGAATTTGATCGAGTGTAGACCGTCCAGGGCGGAAACCGAACTGGCGGGGAGAAATAATGGAATTAGACTCCAGAAAGAAGAGAAGACAAGATAGAATGATGCAATCAAACAGCTTTGATACGCAGAAGATGAGAGAGATAGGCCAGAAGGAAGCAGGAGAGTCGAGAGGCTTTCCCATTGTGTGTATGGGAATAATGGAAGATGTCTTCCAGATGGAAGGAAAGGAATGTGAAGACCAGGAAAGATTGAAGATGTGAAGAAGAAAATCCATACCAGAGCAAGGAAGGTGCTTTAGCATGGGATAGGCAACTTTGTCTGGGCCAGTGGCAGTGGAGGAGGAGAGGTTGGAGGCAGCTGCAAGAAATTCAGCGGGAGAGAAAGGAGAGCAAAAAGACAAGTGAGACTCTTCAGGGCCCGTGGCTCGGCAGATCTCAGAAAGGTAGCCTCTGGTTCTGCTGTGCAGGGCCTTTGGCTGAGAAATGGAAAAGTGAGATCTGAGGTAAGCAGCATAGATCAAAGCCGATTTCTTGGGAGAAGAACAGTTAGGATAGTTAGGAGAGGAGGAAAACGAGGAAGGAGAGCAAAGGAGAGAGTGTACAGATTTAGGGTTAGATTTGGGTCAAAGAGAAGAGCAAGTCGTCTGCCATGCCTCAGCCTTGGCAAGGACTGATGAGGCATGTCAAGAAGCGGTGATGTAAGCCTGGCGATCTTCATCACTTCTGTAAGCAGCAGCAAAAACCTTACGGCTTTCACTAACCGCTTCTTCCACCTCAACAGACCACCAGGCTTTAGGAGGGCGTTTGATGTGGCCAAAAGGAATGAAAAATTTGGCCGCATTCAAAGTCAGAGAGGTAAAGAGAGCAGCAGCAGAGGAAAGAGAAAGAGACGAGTATTCCTCTGCTGAGGGACAGTGAGAGTCAAAGTAAGAAGCAAAGCCATCCCAGCAAGCTTTCTGAAAATTGAAGGAAGGGGGACGCTCATTGGGGCGAAAGACTGGAGAGAGAGGGATGGATAGAAGAATTGGTAGGTGGTCAGAACCCAGATCCTGAAGCACCTCCCAGGAGCAAGAAAAGGCAAGAGAGGAGAGAGCAAAGGAGATATCAGGAGAGGAGCAACTGCCAGAGGAGCGATGGAGAAGGGTGGGTGTGTCAGGGTCATTGAGGGGGAGGAGGTCAGAGGAGATGACCCAGTCGAATACTTCCTCCCTGCAAGGGTCAGAAGTACCTCTTGAGTCCCAGAGAGGGTGATGGCAATTGAAGTCTCCCAGAATGAAGAGATTTCTGGAGGAGGGAAGGATGGAGGGAAAAAAGGAGTCGGTTCTGCCATCTGTTGGGGAGGAGCAAATAAGGGAGGCATACGCATTGAGAAAAGAGAGCGAGGAGGAGTTGTTAAGAGAGATGTTGATCCCTACATAATCAGAGTAAGGATCAAGTGAAGAAAGAGAGGAGATAGAAAGTTCAGAAAAAGATAGGCCCTGCCTGACAAAAATGACAACGCCGCCGCTAACATGCATAGTATCGGAAGAGAGAATGCCAGACCAGGAGTGGGTGTGATCAGAACGCAGAGCAGAGAACCCAGGAATCTGGAAAGAGGAAGATGAGTTGAGATTGGATTCCTGAATGCAGATAAGGTCGACAGGATGAGATGAAAGAAAGTGAAGTGCTTACCCTGTTCTTTTCCGACGTTTCCAAGGTGTTCTGGAAACTACTCTAGATATTTTTTCAGAATATGTAGTGTTATGCATATAGAGCATTCCATCTTTTGCATGTTGGACAACGATTTTTTTTAAAGATTTCCATAGTTTTTTTCCTTTTTGTTGCTAAAGAAGTTATTTACAACCAAAAAAAGTATTCTAAGCCTTTGCTTTAACAACTGTCATTGATGCTACAAAATTTAGGTCTTTGAGCAGCTGTTCTTTTCTTCACTAAGACCTGGGAAGGCTTAACAAATATACCTAAAGCACTCTTCGTTGTGATCGAGAGCCTTATCACATTGTTTCATCACCCCAAGTTTTTAAAAAAGTGGTGGCAGGATAATGTTCCTGGTATCAACTAACATTCTGTGAATGACTTTTTTTCTTAAAATGTCAAAATGTTCCTTGCTGGTCATTCATCTTTTATTCAATTCTCGTCTTTGGCTCTACTATCCCAGTAGCAGAAAAACAAGGATATTTGGTGTAGCCATCTTGCTGCACTCAAAGAAAGTTCATCCTTTTTAAGTCCACGAAAATCATGCAGCCATGATCATCCTAGTTCAGTGTTTCTAGCACATCCTTAACGTTTTCATAGGACTCTTTGAGTGTCACAGAATGCCCCACTGGAATCAATGCGTATCTATTTCCGTTGTGTAGTAGCATACACTTCAGACTTTGTTTTGAGCTGTTAATAAACCGTCTTTACTTTTTTGGTTGACATTGGGTTTAATCCTAGCAAAAGACGACCTTCAATATCATGGCAATAAACCAAATGAAAGTTTTGAAGAGAAATAATTCAGAAACAGCTTTTCTTGATTCCAATAAAATGTGACACTACATCCCATCTGGAGAAGGTTTTTTTTGGAGTTATGAAGCAAGCAATTTTGTAGCTTATTTAAAAGATTTAAGTCACAGACTAAATGATTCACTTTTAACTGATTGAACAATAAGACTGCTCAGACAAAAAATTCAAGAGTTGAATCTAAATCCAAATTTTCATTAGTTTGTGAAGAATCTGAAAACAACCCAAGGTCTTCATCGTCAATTTTGGACAATTCAGTAAAAGTAGGCATTGGCATTTCCTCACTGTGTAGTATAGATGGCAAAGCAGAGGCTAGACTTGAATATTGCAGCATGTCTTGTTTTTCTTTTTATATCCTTTGACGTTCACAAGACAGAAGTAGAAATCATTAACATGATTTCTTTGTTCTCGCGGGATCATTAGTATACCAAACTTCAGATGTCTGTTCTTTTCCTTTGACCAATATCTCAAACTCTCCACTCTACTTTTGCATACTTTATGAGAAGCCCAGCTTTTGTTTTGGTCTCCTAACTTTACCTTGAAGTAAGTGAAATACATCTTTTTTGTGAAGTTGGTAATTTTAGCATCGTTGAGATGACAGAGTAAAGCTCCCATGAATGCAACAAAAAATATTGGGATCATTGGAGCATCCACGCTTTTTGACAGTTGACATAGTTTTAAGTATGTTCAAAACTTAAACCTTAATGACACAATCTGGTAGAGAAAAAAGCTAATAAACACCGAGGTGAAAACATTGCAGTAGAAATATCAATAACGCTCTATCTGAAATTAGTTCTCTTAAAATGAACACAAATTATCTTCAAATCCATGCCTTTATTAGGTCTATAGTATGCTGTCTACTAAAAGAATATAGTTTTTTTATGCACGAAACTTTTATGATTGTTTTAATAGAATAAAAGCAAGCTACAAAAAAAATATACCCTAATTTTTATTTGATTACAAGTTAGCAAAGCACATGCTTTTGATGAACAGGGGTTCAGTGTAAATAATGTTTGAAGTAAGACAATAGATACAGCATGCCTGGTTCAGATATTTGGATCATTCCCCTGAGCTTGTAAATGCCTTTCTTTCAAGCTACAAATTATGTTTACGTTGTTCGGTGCTGATGTTTATGTTTGCTGAAGAGAAGGGTCTTATTAGAAAAATGAGAGTGCCATTAAGTCTCCAGGCCTGTGTAGATTTCAATGTTCATCAAAGATGACTTCAGTAAGAATGCTTGAGCTGTTGCCATTGTACAATCGCCACTTTCAAAGTCAAAATTTGGCCTATAAGCATAAAAATGGGCTAAACACGCAGCAAAAAAATGCTTACATGATAGAGCAAATCTGAGCTCGTAATTGGGTTTTGCAGCCAAAAATTAGCCCAAATCAATTATCAAAGTTCACATTGCAAAGAAAAGAATTTTTTTGTAGACCAGTGTAATTAATAAAACAACATCAAATCGTTGACAATATCTTATATTAAGCTTGATGTAAGTATTTGTTTACACTTGGTAAAATTTTTTACGAGTGACTAATTTTTTTTAGGAGGATCACACAGCCAAATTAAAAGAGTATCCTTCTACAGAAGAATTTGAATCTTACATAACCTGGCCTGTTCTAGAGGAAGCTCTCACGCAACATATGGCCAAAATGGAAGCCATGCAACAGAAAAAGGTTGGTTGAACTTCATTCAAAGTTTTTGAGAATGATATTCATATTTGATAGCAGAAAGAGAACATTGTCACTTCCACACATCCTCCAGCCACACCGATGTCATCAAGACCTACTAGCTCTCGATTAAGCTCTGCCAAAGAACGGTTTCCCCAGGTAAACATGTTTGAGGTGTGTGTTATCATTGTTAATACTTCTGTTCTAAAAAAATTAGTTGATGGAAGTCATGTCTTACAGCAAATTACAAACTATAAAAGCAATCTCATCACTTGAACCTGCAAGTAGACATGCTATGTTTTCTTAAAAATTGTGCTGTGTTAGTAATTCATGTAGTTTTGCACACTTTATAATCTCCTAATTTGCTTATGGTAATTGATTACATGGCAAACTTTGGTCAAGGCAAGTCGCATGTGCAGTTATTGCTTACAACATTAGTGTATGGAATTAAAGTGCTTTGTTTTATTGCATTTCCACCGTTTTTGAAGGTGGTGTATTGTTGTTTAACCTAGGCTATTGACAATTGCCAGGGTAGGTCCTTTAAAAGATCTACTGCCAGTGTAAGGGCCAAATTTGTTATAGAACTTTTCAACCACAGAGTTTTTTGTCTTCAAGTTTATTTTCTATGGTTTTTACCACAATGTTTTTTTCAAATGAAGTACGTTGTAAAATTTTGATGATTTTTTTGGTGTATATGAGCAATCGGTAACTCAAAATGTTATTTTCTTCATTTCATGTTTTATCAACTGCATTCCTTTAGTTATCAATCCTGAGAAGGAAAATCAGCAGTTGCATCAAATTTTTCTCACTTTGCCCTTGTAGAGCTTGGCTGGAATTCTGTTTGAGATTTGAGTGAAGAAGATTAAGTAGGCTTTGTTGACAATCTTGAAAGCACTTTTTTCAGTCTTATACCATTACCATTTTCTCACATAAAAGCACCATCGAATAGGAGAGTGAAGTAATACAGGAGAAGGAGAGTACAAATGAGAAAATGAAGTTACCTACTTTTTACTGAAGCACTTTTTCACTCAGGAGTGGATCTTTTTCATTTTTTAATCTTTTCTAATCTATATTTTCCATTTTTTCCATCTGGAGACTTCTATTAATCCTGTCAATAAAATCAAAAAATCTCTTTTCACTTCTTTTTTTCTATGACTTGTTTCTTTCATTTCATGCATCAGCAAGCTATTTGAAAGCGTTTATCCAATTTCCATCTAACATATCTAACCCAGTCTTTCTTGAAGAGTAACTCCATTCTTTACCCTAATAGGTTTTTTTCATGCTTGGATAGCTCTTGGTGGAATTCTTTTTCTGTCTTTGTCCATCTTAAATAGATTTCACAAATCCAAGCCTGAATTTTGGATTATTCTTACTACTGATAAGTTTTACAAGGTAATTGACTCTGGCACTCCACTCTTTTCCACAAGCTCATTTTAACTGGCCTTCCTCGTCATTTGGCTCCGAATTTTTTACCAGTGCACTCTTTTTTGTTTCATGAGCATATTTTTCAGAGTCTTCAAACCACAAAAACCTGTCAACAAGAGTCCAGGAAGAATTCCAGGGCCTTTGCTCTTCCTCTACCACAACAGCCAAAGTAAAACTTCTTTTATTGTGGGCAACTTAGTCAAAACAAATTGAAATTCAAAAAAACTAAATCAAAATAAATAAAATAGGAAGAACAAAAATTTTATTGAGGGTTTCCTTTATAAAACCAAATTGATTAAACTTAATGCAGCAGTAAAATATTACTTCCGTGTACCAAAAACAACAATAGAACTACTGCAACTTAAAGAACGTTATTTATTTAGTATTTGGAGCGAGGGGTCAGCTAATCAAATGCAAACTTTGCCCAGTTGCAGGCAAAACGAACAAGAGTTGCATTCCAACCTCAAGCTACCAAATACCAAATAAGGAATCAAAATAGAAGTCATGCGAGAACTAAAAGATGCAAGTTCTGTTCAGCGATGGCACATCAAAATTTTTTTTTAATATGTGAGGCAAATTCTGTAACATCATAAAAGTTGCCCTTTTTAAGCCTGCTGAAGTGTTCTACGAGGATCTGTTCATTAGGATCCATTGGTTTGAAGTCAATATTGCATTAGATAACTCCCTTGTCATCCAATGCAAGATTATCTCCAATTTCCTGAGACCAACAATGTGAGCGTATCTGAGATTCATTTTTTAGGCAGAGTCTTAATCAGCTATTGAGGGTTTAGGAGCTGGTTCATCAGTCGAGAAAGAATTATCTGTGATAACAGTAGTGACAGTTTTATAACGAGTAGTGTTTTCTTGCTCTTCATTTTTCATATACCTTTTCTTTTCTTTGTTGCCTTTTCAAGGCCTTTCGCTTTAACAAAATATCCACATCATTCCAAGGAGCAATTCTATTTGTTTTCAGTGATCAAAAAACGAGTCTTTATTGGTTCTTTATGCTTCAGCATTATAATGCCATAGGCTGCAGGTTTTCGTTAACATGACATTGTGTTTTTAAATCTTTTTAGCTCTTTGTGGTTGTGTACTGCAGGAAATGCATGGTTGTAAATAGATCTCAGGTATTGTACACTGCACCTACAATAATTTCGAGTTTGTGACGAGTTCTTTCATAAGCCAATTGGGCAAACCGTCTCAGAATTGCACAACTTCATTGTCTTTTGTTTTATTTTTACTCTTACCAAAAAGGAGTCATGTATTGACAACAGACCTTTGCTGTCTACTGGGCTCATAATGCTAACTTGACTCCAGCTGTTGTCTTATTGAGATTCAAACAGGAAAAATAATTAGCTTTTGCCTTACAACGTTTTTGCAAAAACGAAAAACGCATTGTTACCATGATCCATTGAAGCAGAGTCTGTGACACAACAGAACATATGTAGATAAGTAGAAAAATGCTGAATATCACTACAATATTATCTGGCCAATGTTTTCAAAATTTGGAAAAATATTAGAGCACATCATAAAGAAAAAGATCAAATTACCAGGAGCATAATGGTAAAGTAGTATGAAATGAAAACATAAAAAGATAAACTGTGGTGAATTGCTGCAAATAGTATTTATTTGTGTACTTTTAGATTTTGATAGGTTTTTCTGAAAAGTTACACATCTTCAAGAATCATAGACTGGAACATTTTTATTAGCTGCATAATTTTATTTAAAAAGTTTGGGTACATGATGCATTCTACACATATTTGAAACTCTTGAAGTGAGGAGAGATTATCTGAAATAAATGAAAACATTTGAATCCATCTGTAGCGACAATGTTTCTTGCATATTATAAAGTAAAAGAGTATTCACCTTTTTTGGGACATCCATTAATGAAAACCATGCCAACAACAGCAAGCACATTTGATCCAATGTAAAATCGTGGCTTTGCCGAATTGAACTCTCCTTCTGCTTAGCAAACCATTTGATTTTTCCACTGAGAAAAACTAAAGTATGACCAGCAACAAAAATATTAGGCAGATTGTCATATTGTGTTATTTTGGAGATAATTTATCTTTTAATGGTTGATTTTGATAAGCAAGACCCCATGTTGTTGTTGTTGTTACCTGACCCCTACGAGAGATGGGGGCATGGCAGAAGACCATGGAGTTTCAAAAGTCGGGCAACTCCCCATGGCCTGGACCAGAGTGTCGCCAAAGAGCGAGTGGCACAAACACTCTGTAGCTGGACCGTGCAGAATGAGATGAGAGGTGTCCTGGGACGGGTGCTTGCAGGCACTGCATGAAAAATTTTCGATTCTGCCAGTCTTATAGAGACAAGAGCTTAAACGAAGGCTGTGTCCATTGCAGCAAAGTCGAGAGAAAACATAGCGAGCATGACAAGGTAGCACAAGTTCCTCAGGGGAAATCGAGGGAACCTGTGTGCCAAAAAATATAGATGTAACAGTATGCCTATAGTCCAAGAAAAAAGAGTGGGTACAAAAGATAAAAGAGAGATTACCAGGAATTGCAGAGGACACCAGTAGCACTCTCTGTCTGGCCAGCTCATCTGCCATATCATTTCGCTGGAGAAACAAGTGTTCAGGGATCCATTGTAGCCTGATAGAACAGGAGGAAAGAGAAGACAGTTTCTTCCAGATCTGCAGAGAGTTTGAAGTAGAAGGAAACATTGAGGAGAGGACAGGGTGGCAAGGACAGAGCGAGAGTCAGAGAGGAAAAGAAGAGATGAGAAGTGGCAGACTTGGTGCTGCCGAGACCAGCAAAGAGCTTGCAAAATGGTGCAGGCTTCAGCGGAAAAAACTCAAACATACTGGGCCTGCTGAAAAGGAAGGAGTGATCTCAGTGCCACAGAGAGAGCAGTTGGCAAGTACACCAAAGTCGTCTTTCCCAAAAGGAAAGAGAACAGAGTCGTCAGTCCAATTTGTTTAGTTGCTTATTTGACCCTACGCTAGGTAGTCTAAACTATAATGGTTCGATCATTTTCTTTATTTGTGTCACGAATAAGGAAATTGGTCTTGTAAGCATAGTTTTCATATATGTGTAAAGTGCTGTATCATTTGTTCGCTCAGCTACTGATTGAAAAAAAAACTTTTTTCCTTGCAGTTGGATTTGCAAGGATTTGCAGTTGTAAGTATGCCTTTGTGATTTTGTTCTAGTGTTTTCTGGATTGTTTTTTTTCGATTTATATATAAGGCGAAGGGATTTTTTTTGAGTAGTAGAAAAGTGTGTAGCAGAGAGAGAGAGAGAGAGAGAGAGAGAGAGAGAGAGTAAAGAAGGGCTATTGGTTTTTTGTGATAATTTATTGTGGATTCTGTGGATGTGGCGAGTATTAAGCAGTTATTGGTGAAATTATTTTTGGCAGTTTCCTGATTGTGTAGTAAAGTGATTAGTTCTGAGATCATTGAGCGAAGAAGCTTGAAGTCGTGAAGTATTATTTCTGCAAATACATTATTCTGTTCTTAACATGGTTTAAGGTGTTTTTAGTAGAAGCCAATCTTTTCCAAGTTTTGTTAAGTTGCAGTCAGACCTAATTATCCGAGCGATTATCATACGTCACCTCAATTTTAAAAGAAATTTAAGATTGAGATAGAACCGAAAGTTCTATATTATTATATATTTAAAACTCGACAATTTGTGATATCATGTTTCATTGATATCTTATTATTTTACTGAGAATGCAAGGTATTTTTAAATTGACTTAACAGTCTTTGAAATTGTAAAACTGTCTGTCATGTTGGGTCATCTTAACTGTAGCATGATGCCATGCAGTTGATTAGCCCAATTGCACAAAAACTAAAGAAAGTGTAAATTTTTGGACTACCTCTTAAAATATCTTAAACACAAGAGGCAAATTGACAAAAGTTGCACCTTTTTTAAAATTCACAGCCCAAATATATTGTAAAAATGATGCAAACTTTTTGATAACAAGTTATGAGTTTGCCAGTGTAGTTTTTGATGAGTTTAGTCAATTTTTTAACCTTTGTGTCAGCAAAATCTATTGACATAAAATAAAAGTAGCTGAAATGGTGCTAGTTTAAAAAAATAATGATTGTGAATGCACAAGTAATTACTAGCTTATGTTATTGCTTTTCATTATTGATGATTTTTTTGTTAGATTTTTTTCTATAACTGTTTAAGTAATTCCTTTAGAAACAAACTTTGCTCTTTGAGTATTAATTTTGTTTTAGACTTGAAAACATTGATGAAGTTAATGTACTCTTGGTTTTTACTGTCAGATTTGTTAAAAGCTTTGTAGTTTGTTAACACAACTTACTAGTGACAAAATTGGAAAGTTATTTTGGTATTAAATTAACAATTTTAGAATTATTGCACAATTACTTTATGAATTAATATACCAAAATTGGTGTTGCTAATTCTGATCATTGATGGTTTCTTATCTGGTACCCCATTGGTCATTTTTAGTTCCGTGCTTTTTTATAATGTTTGTCAATGACTTACCAAAAGGCTCATTTTTTGAAACTGTTTGATTTCATAAAAATTTTACCAATTAATGGAGCAAAATTAATTAATGGCATCTTATGGGCAAGATCTTTCATTTTTGGAGAAGCTTCTCGTTAGCCCTTTTTGTTTGTCTTCAGTTGGACTGAGCCATTGCAACAGGTGAACTGCTTTGCCCCACCACCTGTCTGCCACATAAAATTGGAGGCATCTCGTATAGTGTCTTGCTCAAGGACACAACAAGAAAGCTTGCCAGCTTGTTTTCCACACTATTTCTTTTGTGCTGAGTGCCAAGCTGGAAAGCTGAGAATACCATTTTTACAATCTGTTGGTATGACTTGATTTGATAAATGAACTCTAGGCCTACCAAATGCAAAGCAGACACTCTAACTGCCCTGCCATCATGTTAGTTAACTCTCCAAAATCACAGTGAGCCAACATAATATTCCTTAACCACTTCTTTCTTTCACTGTTTTTATGGTGTTAAACATTTTTAATGGTGGTAGGTCAATATGTTTTATCGTATTGTACCAAATTTGGTGGTAAAATAATCTTGGAAAATAAAAGTTGTCATAATTATTTTTGTCAAAAACGATTATGTGTCATACCTTTTTTAAATGCTGAAAAAGTTGAACTGGTGTGGCTGATGTCCAATTGACATTGATGGACTTTTGTTGAATGTTTATGGCAGCCATACAATGGATGTCAGCACAGTTAGAAAGTGGGTTTGTTAGTTCTAGAGTGGTGACAGGAACATGAGTAGCAAACCTTGCTACTGCTGCCAAAGCCACTAATAAAGAAAATAATGAGCTCCACAATCAGTTTATTAAATGTGATTACAGAAAGCAGTGAATATAGTGTGCATAGAGTTGAGCATTAGTGTGGGTGTATTGAAAACTTTGATATCTTTTTTAAATGCAGCAAATTGTTTGCCAGATAAATTACATAGATGCATACTCAAGAGGAAAAAAGAAAATTTGTGATAAATAGTCAAGAGAATTGAGGATTGATAAGATCAAGGGGGATGTGTTAATGGAGTTGTAACCAGTGTCATCATTACAAACCATACTTGGTGTCATCATTACAAATCAAAATTTAAGCAACGATCAATGGAGTGGCATCACTTTTATTCTCCAGCAACCAAAAAGCTTTAGTCTTAGTGCTTGGCAGACAAAGTGATATGCACAATTTTCTGGGAAGCAAAGAGCATCTTTCTGGTATATTTTTTGAAGCCAGGGGCAACCATCAACTTTGTAAGTTACATAAAACAATTTTGGCAAAAAGTTAAAAGCATCTTAAAATCCACACTGTTGTTACAGCTGGCAACTTTAATAAATGAAAAGTCATTTTGACTTGTAAAACATCTTAGATTTTAAACGTTTTTGACTTTCGTAAAACTCTTTTCAAGAATTAACATCTGTATATTTGGCATGGCATTTCATTTTTTCATGCCCCACCTTTAATCTACAATATAACATTATTTTTTTTACCATATTGAAAAAATGTAATTCAGATTAGGAATAAAAAATTTACAAAGCTTTGCTTATAAAACGTCATAGCCCTAATCTTAAACAATGCTATGCAAGTAGAGCTTCCTTTTTGCTGAGAGAGAGAGATCCACTTTTTAAAATCCAACTTTGCCTTCACTCACACAGATGGCTGGATTCACCTCATGTTTCTGAATAGTTCGTACACACCACCATGCTACTTTGCTGTGTCAATGGCATCCTCTTTTTTCAGTCCAATCTGATTGGTATGCCACTCCACTTGTCTCTTCCATGTCATATTCGGTCACAGACGCTCTTTTTTTCAAGGTTCTTTAAAATTCAACACTCTTCTTAAAACATCATCATTTTCTCTTCTTAAAACATGCCCATACCATCGTACTTCACTCGCCTTGGCTGGATGGTCCATTTAAAGTTTTCTTTAAACCCAACAAACTCACGAGTTGTTGGCTCCTTTTTTCAATCATTTTAACTCCACATATTGCTCTCATCATTGCTTTTTCAGTTCTTCTCAAAATTGCCATCTCATTCTCCCTCAGGCACCACGTCTCACTCCCATACAGCACTACTGATTTTATGCAACTCTGATAAATCCTTTTTTAATTTTTAACAAAAACTTCTCCCATAAAGTAACTTGATACATTCTCTAGATTTTATTTATCCAATTCTCATTCTTGCTGTCACTGTTGCTTCACTTTCACTACTGGCGTTCAACCTGTCCCCCAAATAACAAAAAGTCTTCACAAAATCAACCTGATCAAAAAATTACATTTTTACCTGGTTCCATAATTCCTTCCTTTGTATAAACTCATAGTTTACAAACAAAACCTTTTTCTGGAGTTGAAGTCACCCTGTTCATTTTTGCGCATCTATCATGTACCCATTTACCACACTTACCGTACATCACCAAATTCGCCATCACCCTCTTGCTGCACTTGGCTCACGGATCAACATTACTCTTGAGTATCTCACGTTTTGAACCACTCACATTACTTTGGTTTTCTTGAGGTTCACTTTTAGCTTCTTGCTTTCAAACGTCTCTTTCCATTTTAAAAACTTCTCTTTCAAATTCTCTATACTTTCACTCATTAAAACCAAGTCATCCACATACAAAATTTCATTCATCAGCTCTTCTTTTGCATTTTCCGAGATTACATCCACTGCAATTGTAAAAAGCAGTGGCAAAAACACAGATTCTTGATGTACACCAGTTTGTACCAAAAATTCTTCAGAAAACTCAGATCCCACTCGAACTTTTGTTTTTACCCTGTGATAGAGGCTCATTACCACTCTTACAATTACTTCTGGTAAACCTTTCTTTCTCATTGCCCACTCCATTATCTTTCTTGGAACTCTATCAAATGCATTTTAAATGTCCACAAAACACAAGTACAACTTTTTTTTCTTATCTTTATATTTGTTTTGCATTTTTCAGACTACAAACAATGTGTCTGTTGCTCCTTTTCCAGGCATAAAACCAAATTGCATTAAATCAATATTTACTAATTCTCGAATTCTTCTCTCCAGCACTCTTTCAACAATCTTCATGGCGTGCTTCAACAGCTTTACTCCTATGTAAGCATTGTAATATCTTACATCTCTCTTTTCCTCGAAAATTGTTACCAGCACACTTGTTTGCCATTCATGTGGCATTGCTTTCCCATATAACACACACCAGCAAAGCTCTACCATCACACTAACTCCTACTTCTCCACCAGCAGATATCATCTCTGGACATACTTCAGAGGGTCCAGCTGCCTTTCTTGGTTTCATCGCTTTATTGCCACTGCCATTTCTTCACGGGTAACATTTTTAATAGGCCCTTCTACCATACTAGCTGCTGTCACGTGGTCCCAATCATTCTCTTTATTCATGATCTCCTCCATGTGAGTTTTCCATATTCTTTTCCTGATTTTTTTCACTGGAATCTAACCTTCTGTCTTTTCCTCTCATGCATTTACCTCCTTTGATATCTCTCCCATCTTTTTTCATGAACTTCATCAGTGTAAAATGTTATTTGGTTTTTTGTACAGTTTTGTTGACTCTTTCTCTGCTTCTTTTCTCATAGAATTAGCAATCACTTTCTTTGTTTGAGCATTGATGTTCTTATATCTAGCCTTGTTTTCCTCTGAACGATTTTTGCACATCTTTTTGTATGCCACTTTCTTTTGTTGTATTGCTTTCTTCACCTCTTCATCCCACCACTATGTATCCCCTTGGTTTCTTCTATCTTTTTTGTTTCCACATACTTCATCACAAGCTTGTAGCATACCATTTTTAAAAGTATTCCATAGATTGGGTGCAACAACATCAACCAATTCCTTAACTTGAAATCTCATTTTTATGTTGTTTTCTTTCAACTTGCAAACCCTCCTTCTAATAGTTTGTTTGTTTTTTACTACTTTCTTCAACTTTCATTTGTCTGTGTCTGTTACCACTAGCCAATGTTGCAACTCTTAGAAGATGGTTTTTATGTCTTTTAAATACTTTCTATTGTTTTTACCAACCAATACGAAATCAATTTGTTTTATTTTCACCCATACTGTGTATTATTTTTCTCTGCTTCTTCTTTTCAAACCATGTGTTTGCTACGCACAACTCCTTTTCATCACAAAACTCGAGTATCTTCTTTCCTCAACATTTCTTTTGCCAATTCCATACCCACCATGCACACCCTCAAAACCATCAATCCGTCTCACAGCATGTCCGTTGAATTGCCCCATACCAAGAACTGCTTCACCAGGGTTTTGCAAATCTCACTCACTTGCCATGCCATTATAAAATTGATCTTTGTTGCACTCTGATCTTCCAACCTGTGAAGCATACGCACATATGATTCTTATAAGTTCCTCCTCAAAAACCAGCGTTATTATGATCACTTTGTCACTTTTTCTTTGGATTTTTATGACCTTTATAAAAAGCTCTTTTTTCACTAAAATTTCAACATCTATTCCATCATTATTTCCAGACCACCACAGCTTATATCTTCTGCCTCTGATACCAACAAATCGAGCTCCTTGCCCTCTGCATCTTACTTCCTGTAGACAGCACATATCCACTTTTCTCTTTCTTAACTGTTCACTTACTTCTGTACCTCTTCCACAAAAACTTCCAACATTCCAAGTTCCAAATTTTATCTCAAATTTCTGTAACACGAAGATTCTTTGCACCCTCTGCCAATTTAAGAGCTGCCAGAGACTGTGGGCCAATTCTCTAACAAACTTTTTCATGAGGTAAGTTTTTGGGGCTTTTTGTCGTTTATGGAGAGCATGTCCTTGCTTACCTCCTACCTCAGTTTCTAGACATGAATGGTCCCCAACCATAGTTAGCATAGGCTGGTACCTAAAAGTCGCCTCTTATGACATGCTAGGTAAACAGCCTCACTATTCTACTCCTGGTGAAGCATGGACTAGAAAAATGCAGCTGTGGCTCTAGGTCATTAAAATAAGCATACAGTTATGAAATAGTTATAATTAGTAGTTCTAATATTTGAGAGATTATTTTTGAAAATGCATACTGTATTAATCACTTTGTTGCCCAGTTCCCTTACCCCACAACTTTAAAATTATGCTTCCCTGACCTTCATGGCATATAGGAATAAAAATTTTTGCTGTTGTTGGCTGTTTTAGTTGTGAGCAAGTCCAGTTTTTATGTATGCATATGCAGGAAACATTACAAGCAAGATGATGCTAGGGACATCAAAAACTTTGGAAAAAAATGACAGCTTTGTGCAAATCCCTACAATGTTTGTTTTACTTGATTTGGTAACAAAAATTGAATATTTAAAAAATTTAACTTTAAATTACTGTTCTCACAAATATCAATTGGGTGAGGAGGAAACAGCTGGTTGAACCAATATTCTCAATTTTGACATTGCTGGTGCGGGGTCCTGTAGGTGACATCGGAAGAAATGACTAGTTAATTAATACCAAGAATAAAATGATGATGCATGGAGTTAAGGTAGGCAGAAGTGTTTGTCACAAATTAGGATAGTGACTGTCAAGGAGAAGATTTGCGTAGGGAAGGTCTCAACATATTAGATGCAGGGAGATTTTTTGTGCAAAAAAATTTGGAAAAAAAGTGGATCTTAAATGCCATCAAATATGCTAAGTAAATTTTTGAGTGTTTGTGTATCACTTAAAATTAAGATCTAGCAATGATAATGTCAATAATTTAATTTATTATGATTTTGCAAAGCAACCCAGTAACATTGTAGTGCAATATAAAATGACTTAGTAGGGCCAAATTAAAGGTGCGGTCAAAAAAATATTGGATTAATAGATTATTGTAGTATTACAAGAAGGTGTTTATAAAAAATTAAAGTTAACAATGGATTTTTTTGGTATGAAGGAGTATTATCAAGATTTTGATTATTAAGGCAAATTAAGATTATGATACGATACATTATGATTTTAATCTAAAGTTTTTTGCATTGTGCCAACCTATTTTCCTGCATTTGTGATATGCAAACTGCGTATTGGAAGAGATTTAGTGCACCACAAAACTTTTTCAACAAATGTCACATTATAGATTTGAAAATTATAGGCGCAGATATGGAAATTGTAAACAATACGTTGTCAGTTGAAGTCTTGGTGCTTCTGCATGTGCATAGTTGGATTTTTTTTAAAGAATAACGTTAATGAGTGGGTTACTTTTGCTTGTGATGGGACAGGCCCTGCTGATGAGTCCAAAAGGACAAAAGGCGTCCAGGGATGGTCTCGTCTAAATTGGTTGGGTGGTATACTCATTATTGTTTCCTGGCATATTCATTTTAATAAATTGTTAATACCCCTTACGCCCGTATGCTGCTTTGCCAATTAGGTGCAAGGTTTGCAAATGTCACATTGATTCAAATTTTAAATTGCTTTATTTTTTAACATCACAAATATTATTGCTTTCTGATGGATGTCAAAATGCTATTTGAAGTTATGTTGCCATTGTTAGTGAGAAAAGTTTTCATTTTGTACGAGCAATAATTAATGCAAATACAAACACAAATTGACTACAATATGTCATATTGACCGCAATTTGCACAAATTGCATTGCTATTTGGTGAATAATACTGCCATTTGACAATCCTACTGCAATTTGAGAAATTGCACTGTAATTTGATATATCAAACTGCGATTTGCACAAGTTATACTGTATTTTCTACAAATGGACAGCATTGTACTATGCTCTTTACAATCGTCGTGCAGAGCGTTTGCTAGCTGTTTAAGGTTGTGATAACATGTTTAAGACTAATGTTTTCAGGTTTTAGATCGACTACGGGCCAATATAATGGGCCTCCACATCATTGGTTGTGGTTTTGCTGTTCAATGGCATTATACCTTTTACAATCACTCAATTATTGAAAAAGATTTTTTCAGTTTTTAGAAATAGAAATTTGCAGTTGAGAAAACGAAACAACCACCCAGGGCCCTATTTCAGGGGAACATTAACACCTAAACTTTTGAACAGTTTGTATTCATTTTACTTGGTTGGATCTATTTGTACTCTTTAACAGCCAGTAATATGTGTTACGTTGTGTCAATATATTTTGTTGGGTTTAATTTATGTATACAGTAGTGTCAAACCTAAGTTCTGTGATTGTTATTCGTTATCTGTTAAATGTATCGGCATGCTGTGAAATGAATTTACTTGCTTTGAACAGCCTACAGCTGCCCTCGTTTGAGCTGTCAGACAATCAAAAACTTGGAGATGATACTGGTGTTGGTTTCTGGTTAAAATTTCATTCTAAATTTCGATGTTGGTGAAAGAGGCTTGTGAACGCTTGTGGAAGAAAACTTGTAAACCGAATCGTGTGCTGTAGAAACGAATCTCGAAACGAATCTAATCAAATCGAATTGTGTGCTGTTAGACAAAATCGAATAAATCAAAATTAACTGGCAAGTACAATATCTTTATATTAAAGGCAGCAATCGAGTTTACAAAGCTTATGTTAAGCCAGCGGTGAGCTGCCGCACCAAAAGGAATTAACATAAAAGTTTACAAAAGTTTACAAAAAGGTTTATATCTGCAAGCTTAGCTCTTTGATCAAAATGATGTCAAACACATCTTCCCCTCGTGGAGACGTTGAGAATGCGATGCTCCAACTGCAACAACAATTAAACTCAAATTATTTAGCGGCAGAAAAGCTAATGTTGCTTAGAAATCCGGACAAGTCAAAATTGCGAGACTTATCTGCAAAGATTAGGGTTGTAAATTTGGGACCAGTTTATACAATCCCGGGATCGGGATTTCCCGGTATTTTAGACTTATAATCCCGGGATTATTCGGGATTGAGCAAATAATTAAAAAAAGTAGTATGGAAAGAACAAAAACCTCTTTATTTCTTGTAATATTGACGCTGAAATATAAGAGCATCTAGAGTGGCATCATTCATTTGGCTCCTGATTTTGTTAGCAAAATAGCCAAGGGCAGAAAAGGCCCTTTCGGCCTCAACTGATGTGGGCTTAATAGTTTTAAGAGCAGTAAACAACCTTTCAAGATTTTCAGGCCTTCTTTTGCTTGTCTCGTACAACAACATCTCTTTTTGGACCACATGAGCGCTCAGGTCAGTGTTTTTGGTATCTTCTGTTTCGTCATCTTCTACAAAAGCATGAAGCTCCTGAGCTAAAGTCATTGGCTTTTCTTGGTCAAGTACTACCATGGCACCATCAACATTAAGGTTTTCAGGGTTGTCTTCATTGCCATCATAATGAAGAAATAGTCTTTGCAAGATATTGGTGGCTAGAGCAGCAATTTTGGGACGTTTAACTTTGTGTCCAAATTGATCTTGAGGTTGATCAAGATAAGAAGCATTCTTCAAATATTTCAAAAGATGGACAAGTTCAGCATTGCGGCGTTCCTTAATTCGAGCTTCAAATCTGCTCTTCAATTCCTGGCCAATTTTAGTTCCTTGCTCACAAAGCTTTTTCAACGTAAATGCAATTACTTTTTCTGCCAAAAGAATGTCTGCATCCTCACTGGAGAGTGCTTCTACAGCAACCTTGATAGGAGCCAAAGCATCACACAGCTCTTTAATAATCATCATGTCCTCCTCAGTCAATTCAAACTGAATGTCCAGCTGAACTAAAGCCATTTTTATCTCTTTTCTAAGTTCATAAAACCTCTCTAGCATTGATAGCAAACTGTTCCACCTTGTCTTGCAATCCAGCTGTGGCTTCTTTTCTTTGCCTAATGTCTCCAGGATAAATGGCTGAAGAGCATCATCATTTTTCACAGGAGATCTTCGGAATATTTTTACAATTTTTCGAACTTTCTTGACTATGAACTGAATGTCCGGAGACAAAGTCGGAGCTTTGTCAACCTTTTCAGCCTGTTTTTCATCATCTGTTCCTTCCTCCTCAGCACTGGCACTGTCAGAGTCAAGGTCATCACTGAATGCTGCACTTGGTTGTCTTTTGTACAAGACATCACAAATGGCCAAATGGATCGCATGAGCATAGCATATCACATGGAGTGGACTTGTTTCTTTTCCAAACTTCACCATCAAACTGGCACCATCAGTGATCATAGCAACAATATCAGTATTCAGGTCAAGGCCAAAGCAATTTAGTCGATCCTCAGCCAACCTGATTGCTTTTTTTGTGTCCATGCTGCCATGAATGCGGACCAATCCTAGTGAATGAAACCCTCCTTGAAAATGGCAGTTTATGTTCATATAATGTCGACTCCTTGCTGATGTCGACTCGTCAAACGTGATAGAAAAACGACCATTGTTCAATTTGATTTCATCAAGCTCTTCCTTGACCAACTTCTTGACATTTTCAAAGTTTTTGATCACCAGATTACGAACATGTTGGTGTGTTTTGGGCAGGACATAACCATCAGCCTTAAATGCTTGATGCAGTCTTTCACTTCTGGCAATTTGATTGAATGTGAGTCCATCCACGGCAGTTAGCTGGCTCAGTATTTCTTCCAGGCTGGGTTTTTTTGACTTCAAGAATGAATCAATTTTCCTGATTTTGGGTTTTGGCCGATCCTCAATGTCCAGGCAAGACTTCACCTCAATCTTATGCTTTGACTTCAAGTGAATTATAAGTCCCTTTGTGCTGGACCCAGAAGCTTTTAAAATTGTTTGACACAACTTACACTTTGCTTTTTCTGTGCTTTTGCAAAACAAAAAATGCTGCCACACCTCTGACTTTCTTTTAGCACCGACTTCTTCAAAGTTCGACATTGGGATTGTAAAATTGTAAAAATTGTGACAAGATAAGTAATGATTCGTAGCACTGAAGCGTAGTAAATAAAGTCTGTAAAGTTATTATACAAACTGAACTAAATAAAAAAATAAATAAAAAAAGGAAGTCACGATTTTAGGTTAACTTGAAAGCTAGGGAAAACTTAGGAACAGTTGTAATACACTATTATCAATCTACTGGTCGCTGAATGAAAAAGGCAATGAATTGAATACATTGCAGTACGCTTTTTCCTTAGGTTTCCTATCATAGTTTCCATCCCAATACGTTACACAACACTTTCTACCCATTTGCTTAAATGAAACTTTAGATGTGCTTTCTTAACAAATATGCTACTATTGCTTGTTTTTTCTTTGCGTTTTGTTACTTCATTTATATACCTGAAAGCACATAACTCTTAATTTGCCAGTGACCAACTAAACTACTGTAACTGTAAGTAAGTGTCTATGCTTTCCTATGCTCAATTCCGCAAAGCATTGCGCAAGGGAACACAATTGTTCCAATTTCATTAAAAATGTGGGCCACAAACAATGCTGTATGACATCACAATTTATACTGCTAGTTAACTACACAGTACAGAATACAGACTTCTTTACACTGTGTGCGCTCGTGTCTTGCACTCATTCTCTGGGCAGAAGCTGAGCTATCAGTTAGCTGCTATAAGTATTAGAGGCATTAGAGCACATCATACTGTTTCCATCAGCAACTTTATCGAGTGTAGAAAATAGTAACTTCATTTAGTCTCTCTCTGACTCCACTCATGTAGAGCAGCATGCCAGGAAAAGGGTTTTGCGCCAAGAATATGACTGTAATAATTGCAATGTCGGATATCTTACAACTTCAAGATGGTCATCGTATCCAATTGTATAAATTCCGAAAATAAAGAATAGTGCAAATAACAGGTCGTAAATTTACGAAATACAAGTTTGGCGCACCTAGCTAACCCTTGCGGTGCACCATTTGAGAAACGCTGAGCTAGGATACGTAAAACTTAATTCTGTACTTTAGAATTGTAACATTACATGATGCTCACTTCCGTAGGCTGACATAAAGCGGTCAATCAGGGGTATAGTAAATTTAATAAGTCCCGGGATTTCTAGACATATAATCCCAGGATTGGGATTGAAAAAAATACCCCAAATCCCGGGAATTCGGGATCGGGATTTCCCGGGATTACAACCCTAGCAAAGATTGATTCAGCGTATAAGATTTTAACTGAAATTATTGAGCAAGCTCCTACGCATGAAACTTCCAACCTTTTGGAGAGAGCGTCTAAAAACAAAATTGAGTTTGACACTTACCTAAGTGAGTTTATGCAAAAACAGCTCGCTACATCTAACTACGATGACAAATCGTGCAGCAGCATCGGCAAAGGATCGACTATTGCTACTTCGACTATGTCAAAATCATCTTGTCTAAGTGTAAAATTGCTTGCTGCTGAAGCTGAGTATCGAGCGGCACAATTAAAGGCAAAGCAAGTTATTGAAAGAACAGAAGAAGAAACTCTTATTGCCAAGGATGAAGCTTGCCTTGCTATGCAAAAATCGCAAATCGCTCGCCGCGAAGCGGAAAGAGAATTGGAAGTAGCCTCGGTAAAACTCAGTGTATGGAAAGAATCTGCAATCTCAAATCTGCCACCAAGTCAACATTTTCCTTTGAGTCAACATCTGTCTTCGATTCAACCTCTGCTACCGAGTCATCATCTGTCTCCGATTCAACCTCTGCTACCGAGTCAACATCTTCCTCCTCTGGAGATTGTACCCAAATTTTTAATGACTTCGCCTCACAAAGCTGAACAAAGTCGGACGTTTTTGAAGACTGTGACTGCTGGTGAGCACGTATCCAAGATTTGTGTGTCAACTATTTTTAATAGTGTAAATGTGAATAATGTAAAGCCCTCTGTTGCGTCCAGGACTTTTGCTGTGAAGCCTGTAACTAACAGTGTAAAATTTAATGACATTGTTAATGCACCTAACATAGCAGAGCCTCTCTGTTCCAATATTTATTCTTCGAATATGTCAAAAAATGAACCTGTTTACTCTAACTTAAAAGAGTCTTTTTTTTCTGAATTTTAAGGCCCCTATCGGTCTGATTCAGTTTTCGTGCAATCTGCGCCTCGGGCCGTACCATGTGTAGATTTACCCTACCTAGGCACTCAGCATTATCCCAGGCCTAATATTTACCCTCTGGGTTTTGCACCACACAATTACCCAACTTATGATGAGTTATTGTTGCTCTGATCAGAATTTAAGCGTTTCAGTGGAAACCCTCTGGCGTACAGAGCGTTTATATCCAACTTTGAAACACATGTAGAACCACGATTAAATGACCAAAGAATGCTGTTTTGTCTGTTGCTGCAGCATTGTGAAAGTAATGTCAAAGACAAGATTGAACATTTTAGTGAAAGGGGCTCCATGGCATACACTTTGGCAAAGGAAAGGCTATATCAAGAGTATGGGCGACCATGCATTATTGCTGATATTTGCGAGCAAACTCTTTTGCAAGCCCCACGCAGTCAAGTAGCTAAGTTTAGCCACCTTGTGAAGTTTGTCAATCGTGAATGCCAAGAGTTAAATTCACTTTTCAGTCGCCGAATTTTTTCCGTAAATTTGGACTCGACCAGTTCAAGCAAACCTACAAGATCTACAAAGGTTTTGTACAATTTCTCTGTCGGCACTAATACCGAAGAAAGCACAAAAGGCTTTGTGGTGAGACGCTGTTGGTACTGTGATGACACATCTCATGTTATTCATGATTGTCCAAAGTTTAAGGGACTCACCTTTAAAGAACGTTCCAAGTTTGTGAGGACTAACCGAATGTGCTATAAATGCTTTAGTAAAAAACATAAAACTAATGACTGCAAACGCACCAATATGTGTAAAGTAAAAGGTTGTAAAGGCATCTTTCATCACACTTTACTGCACAATTACGACTCGCCACGTGGCATTTCACAAGCATCTGGTAACAACGAACCTTTGGGTAGCACAATTCAATTAAAAGATGGAGAAAGTGATAGTAGCACTGGTGGTACCCAAGCAGTCACCTGCAGTCAGGCTTCAGATGGAATTTACCTTTGCGTAGTTCCCGTGAAGGTAATGCATGGGAACAAAACTGTTATCACATATGCATTTTTAGATCAGGGTTCGACTCACTCCTTTTGTGACAAAAAATTGGTAAACGCCTTTGGGGTTGATGACGACCTACAGAGTATAACCTTGCACACCCTAGGTAATGCAGCAGCCACTCACTTAGGTCACACATTAAATTTGAAGGTTTTCTTTCTTGATGATTCTTATGTTGTCGACATGCCCAAGGTATTTTCTATTGACGATATTCCTGTGCGCCCAAACTTGATACCTGCTAAATGCGAAATAAAGGAAATGTCACATTTATGTGATTTGGCCTTCCCTAAGGTTGATGGCGCTTCAGTGACTCTACTGATAGGAGCTGATGTTCCTGAATTATTTTGTTTCGCAGCTTTCCGCAAAGGTCGCCAAGGTGAGCCAGTAGCTATCAAAACCCCATTATGTTGGTCTTTGTTAGGGCCCTCACTATCACTTTCGAGCACTCAAAACTGTATAGTCAACTTCGTGAAGCACCACGACAAAACTGTTGAGCAGCAAATTCAAACTATTTGGTCTGCTGATTTTGAAAAAGGCACCACTGTACTTGAAATGCTCTTTTTTCGTGAAGACCATTTGATGTGCAAGTTGCTTCAAGATTCTGTAAAATTGGTTAATGGTCGTTTTCAGTTGCCTCTACCTTGGAGATCAGGAGTTACTAGTTTGCCTAACAATCGAAGCATAGCCCTTAATCGTCTAATGTGCCTAAAAGGACGCTTCACTAAAAATCCGTCTTTAAAGAAAGGATATGTCAACACCATTGACGAATATTTGTCAAAAGGACATGCATCCAAAGTAAATCTTTCCACAGACAAACGCAACGATGTCTTTGTGTGGTACCTTCCCCACCACCCAGTCATACATCCTTACAAACCATCTAAGGTGCGTGTAGTGTTTGACTGTGCGGCAAAATGCAAAGATATGTGTTTAAATGATGCGTTAATACAAGGACCCAACCTAACAAATAGCTTAATTGGTGTACTTACTCGGTTTTGCAAGGATTGTGTGGTTCTTGTAGGTGACATTGAGTCAATGTTCCACCAGGTACAAGTAGATCACCAAAGGACACTAGCGCATTAAGGTTCTTGTGGTGGTCCGAAGGTAATATGGATGAAGAACCAATGGAATACAACATGAATGTGCACGTGTTTGGCGCAACCTCATCTCCAACTTGTGCGTCCTTTTGTTTGCGTCAAGTAGCACAAGAGTTTGGTCATATGCACCAACCTCTCACATCTGAGATCGTCAAACATAACTTCTACGTTGATGATTGCCTGTTCTTATGTGAATCTGAGACCGAGGCCATAAATCTAGTTTATGATTCGGTGAAAATGCTAAGTAGAGCAGGGTTCCAATTAAGAAAGTGGCTAAGCAACAGCAAAGAGGTGCTCGAGACAATTCCTGAATCGGAGAGAGCAAAAGATCATGGTTGTCATGAATTTGAATCATCTTTAGCCACCAGAGTTTTGGGAGTTCAATGAAAATATCAAACCAACGAATTTGTTTTTGACATTCAAGTTCCCCAAAGACCATTGACTAGGCGGGGATTACTATCTGCTGTATCGAGCTTGTTTGATCCTCTCGGTTTCGTTGCTCCCGTCACTCTTTTTCCTAAATTGCTTTTGCAAGACCTTTGCAAACAAGGTCGCAGTTGGGACGAATCGCTGAATGAAGATGAAGCGGACAACTGGAAAAAGTGGTTACGATCTTTGCCACATCTGAGCAAGCTACAAATAAAACGTTGCCTCAAACCTATCGAATTTAAAGCAAACTCTTACGAACTTCATTTCTTCTCTGATGCTTCATTGCGTTGTTATGGCAGCTGCTGTTACCTGCGAATGGGAGACAACGCAGGCCATAATTATTGTTCATTCATTATAGGGAAGGCTCGGGTTGTGCCTTTGAAAGCTGTATCTATACCAAGACTTGATCTAACAGCAGCAGTGTTGTTCGTTAGGCTTTACCTACTCGTGACCAAAGAGCTAGATTTGCCAAACTGCAATTGTGTGTTTTGGACGGACTCTACAGCTACCCTCCAATGCATACAGAACAATACCAAGTGATTTAATGTTTTTGTGGCCAATCGCCTTGCCATCATATGTGAACACACTTCAACTAATTCCTGAAAATACGTTCCATCGAAACTAAATCCTGCGGACTTCGCCACAAGAGGTATTTCAGCAGAGTTATTTTCCCATTCTCACGCTTGGCTACAGGGACCTTCATTTCTTTGGAAAACTGATGATTTGTGGCCAGTGGGGCCTCCAGTCTTACCTGAAATGCCTTCAGAATTTTGCGTGCCAAAGGTCAGATTTTCAAAACAAAACAGTAGTTTTGTAACAACTACTTTGTCTACCCAAACTATTGATTGTCATCCCTTTAACGAATTAATCAAACAATGTTCTTCCCTATTGAAGTTGAAACGAATAGTGGCATGGTTGTTGAGATTCAAACAAAATGTTCTCGGCTTGATTCGTGGTTCTGTGACTACTAATAGGAACACATTGCTTTCAGTAACTGAACTTGAAAACGCAGAACTTGAACTTATAAAACAAGTTCAAAAAACTCACTTTCCCTTTGTTGCGTTTTACTCTTCACCTGAGGTAGATTTTCAATGCTTACCACACACTATTAAAAGACTATGCCCAATTACAAAAGATGGCATTCTTCAAGTCAAAGGGCGTCTCGATTTTACCGATTTAGAATTTGATTTAAAGCATCCAATTATACTCCCCAACAATTCTCATTTTACTGAACTTCTCATATGCCAGTGTCATAGCCAGTTGGGGCATTGCGGACACGGACACACATGGTCGATATTAAGACAGCGATATTGGATATTGAAGGGAGGAGCTGCTGTTAAACGAACCATTGGCCACTGCATTTATTGTAAAAAACAAAACGCCAGTTTAGGAAAGCAGCTAATGGCAGACTTACCCTCCGATCGGCTTCAAATTGAACAACCGCCATTTAGTCACGTGGGTATTGATTATTTTGGCCCCTTTAACGCACGCCAAGCTCGCAGTACTGTTAAACGGTACGGGTGTGTGTTTACATGCTCAACTGTTAGAGCCATACATATAGAAGTTGCTTACTCTATGTCCACAGACTCGTTTCTTTGTGTGTTGCCCAAGTTTATTGCTAGACGTGGAAAACCGCGGCACATTTTAAGCGACAATGGCGCCAACTTTGTTGGAGCAGCTCGGGTGTTACGAGACTCTTTAGAAGAGTTGAATCAACAGCAAATCCATGATTTCCTTTTGCAAAAAAATATTGAATGGCGTTTTAATCTTCCCACAGCCAGTCACATGGGTGGAGCTTGGGAGAGGATGATACGGTCTATTCGACGTATACTTGGAGCCTTATTAAAAGGCCAAACATTAACTGATGAATTACTTACTACCTTAATGGCATAGGTTGAAGGAATTATTAACTCCAGGCCTTTAGTTCCAGTGGCTATGGATCCTGAGTTTGATGAACCTCTGACACCTAACCATCTCCTGCTTCTTAGAGGTAATCCAAATCTTCCTCCAGGTATTTTTGGCCAGAAGGAATCGTACGGTACTCGTCGCTGGGCTCAATCTCAGTACTTGGCTCAGCAGTTCTGGTCCAGATGGATCAAGGAATTTCTTCCCAATCTTGCCCTTAGACAAAAATGGTTCAAACCTCAGCCTAATATGCAAAAAAATGATGTAGTCTTACTGGTGGACGACACACAGCATAGGTCTAAATGGCATATGGGCTTGATCATTGACACCTATCCAGATAGGAAAGGAAAGGTCCGCACCATTCTCGTTAAGGTCAAAGGCAGTTTAATAAAACAACCAATTCACAAGCTTTGTGTGATCAGCCAAGCAAACAAATCGAACTCGCAACCTTGAAATTGCTTCTCATTTTTTTTATTGACTGACAACTTCACCTTTTTCTTTCTAAAAAATGCTCCCTCGTTCTCATTTTGCGTGGGGCTGTGTTACGTTGTGTCAATATATTTTGTTGGGTTTAATTTATGTATACAGTAGTGTCAAACCTAAGTTCTGTGATCGTTATTCGTTATCTGTTAAATGTATCGGCATGCTGTGAAATGAATTTACTTGCTTTGAACAGCCTACAGCTGCCCTCGTTTGAGCTGTCAGACAATCAAAAACTTGGAGATGATACTGGTGTTGGTTTCTGGTTAAAATTTCATTCTAAATTTCGATGTTGGTGAAAGAGGCTTGTGAACGCTTGTGGAAGAAAACTTGTAAACCGAATCGTGTGCTGTAGAAACGAATCTCGAAACGAATCTAATCAAATCGAATTGTGTGCTGTTAGACAAAATCGAATAAATCAAAATTAACTGGCAAGTACAATATCTTTATATTAAAGGCAGCAATCGAGTTTACAAAGCTTATGTTAAGCCAGCGGTGAGCAGGTGCACCAAAAGGAATCAACAATATGCATATGCCATAAATTTTGTCCTTAGCAAAATTTGCACAACTGTGCTAATGTAAACTGCAAACTAGCAAACTGTGCTAATGCACCAGCATATACAAAAGTTTCGTTTTTCCACAGTTTATTACTAATTTTAACACGCCAAGCTTCCAGAAGTGTCTTAAAATAAAATCTTGAATAACCTGTTTTCAGACCCGTAGACAATGAATCAATTTCCTTAGTCACTAAAGTGTTATTTTTTTTTGTTGGAAAAATTTTGTTAATGAACTTATTCTTAACTGCTGTTATACGTTTTTTACCATGACACAATAGTTTTTTGTGAATAGCTCTTTCTGAAAATTGTAGTTGATATAAGAATTTTTTTGTGTTGGCGATTGTCTTTGAAATTCCACAGTTGGGGGGATGTGGGAGATGTAGTGCCCATCAGTCTTTTTAATTCATACTTTGTTATGCTAAAAAAATCTGTTGTGACTAGTTTGTAAGGGTTTAAATGATAGGCTTTTAGCAGCATGATTTGATTCATGCTTTTAGTGGCATGGTATGATTTGAAGTTTGAGGATGTGTGTAGCATTATGTAAGGTCAATTACATTATCTAGCAATGTTATAAAATGAATAAGCTTGTTCTGCTTTTTAGATGCTCAGAACATTGAAGAAGAGAATCTTATTTGAGGGTAAAAATGTTGTGCATTTTGGAGTCAAACTCAACATGAAAATTTTTTTTAAAGATCAACTTATTAAAACCAGAAATTTTGTGTCCAAAATGACTTTTTTTGCATTTCTTGTTATGGTGATATTGTGTCGGGGAACCATTGCCATTCATTTTCCTGTCTAAATGTGCCACTGCTTACTTTTAGGTCAATATCTAGCAAATCTAGTGTGGAGGGAAAGTGCAGTCCCTGATCGGCTATTTGCATATACATTTTTGCTTAACAATCAACTTATTTCATTAGTTGAAAGACTAATTTTGTTGTCTGTAAGTTTGTATGCATTCCTCTCAAAAACATGTAGAAGATAAGTATACATTCTTCGTTTTGTTACCAGCTTTTTAAATGGGCCTATATGATTTTGTTATATTTAAAAACATCTTACTGTCTCCATCGTTTTCCCACTGAAATCTGCTTTTTAGTTATGTGTATTTTCAAAGTTGTGAGTACTTCCATGTTGATGATTTTGAATTCAAGTGTAAGTCCTAGGGTCATGTATGTAGGTCTGATTCCGAATTCAGTCAAATTGAAAGCAGTGAATCAGAGTCCAGAAGACACTAATACAAGTCCAAGTTCTCAAAACGTGAACTTGAAATACGTAATTACTAATGTCATATTTATTCATATGCATCATAGGTGTAACAGTTTATTGTATATGGAGAGGGTTAGAAGCATTTTTTTCTCAAAAGTAAAGATCTTTTTGTTTGAGCATCCTTTGTGCATTGAGTGAATGCGATGTTTAGGTGATGTGATTCAAAAGTTTTTAGCTTCTGAAGTGTGGCCCATGCTTACTCATATTTTTCAATACTGTATCGGTTATATGTACTCAAGTGCTGTTAAAGTTCTGTGGTATGTGGAAGGTTTAGAGCTGATGTCACACAAAAAAGGTTATGGCTGAGGGTTTAGATGGCTAAAACTTTCTAAAGTTTTTTAAAAAATCTAACAAGTTATTGTTTCAGTGCCTTTGTATGCCCCTTCTCCATTTTAAGTTTTTGGTCCCTACACTGTGCAGAAAAATATTTTGATTTTGCACAAAAAGACTGGGTAATTTAAAGGTGATAAAAAAGTGCGAATGTACTTGCACAATCTTCAAGACCAACATCTACGCAACAGAAAATTTCTCATGTGAAATTTAATTTTTTGAAAGAGCTATTTACAAATTTTTCCTAACTGTAGTACAGCAAAAGCAAGCAACTATAATATTTTACTCATTTATTAATTTATAAACAAACATTTTTGGCTTAGCATTAGGTTTGGCAAGGTTTTGTCAGGTTTCATAAATAATAGTAGCTAATTTAACTTTACATAAATTATCTAACAACATTTGTTATTTGGTATTATCAAAAACTACTAAGCTATGCTTTCAGTTAAAGGTAGGCAAAAGTTGAAAGAGTTTTCAAATATTCAACCTATGACATAACAATACTATACGGAATGAATTAATACAAATTGATATTAGACTAAATCGAACATCTTGTAAGCTCTAAGCAATCAATCTGCATTGTAGTAATACAAAACAATCAATCAGCACAGCAAGTCGCAAATCAAATAACAAATGTTTCAAGAGCGACTGGTAGAAAACAGAATTAAAACAACTAAAACAGAAAAGACGCACCTGCAGCATAAAATTGCTGGATAGGACTGGGAGTATGTTGTTTTTATTAACAAGGCTTTGTGAATTTTGTGATAATCCAACTCACATATCTTAAGGATACTAAAATTGTTCAACCTAAATCTTATTTTTAACAACTATTGCATGGCATAATGTCTTTAATTGCACTATTTTGTAAACTGTTGAAATTGAGATCCTTTCAAATCCTGGTACCCAAATGCTTGGAGGACATATCTATTTATGTCTGCTTTGTATCACACAAGCAAGTAAATTTGTACCACATTTGAGCACAAAGCAAATGGAGCTCTTGACTTCAATTGAAAATATCTATTTATCTGGAAAGTTTTGTAGATAGGAGTTGTTTTTTTGCCAAATTTTATTTTTATCAATTTTGTAATATATTACGCAAACTTTTTGTGATTCCCTTTCAACCTAAGCTGTGGTTTGTAGTAACTATAATCACCATTTGGGTTGTTGTCACTGTTCTTAATAATGGGATTGGAATTGAAAAACTATAGAATATTATATTGAAAAATTAATGGGAGTAACCATTGGCAAGAAACATTTTTTCAATTTAATAACTTCTTCATTAAACAGTAAGCTGGTGGAGCAAATATGCTTTGTAACGCAATTTAGCAATCACAGAACAAGACCACATTTCCATTTTGTTGGATTTAATGCACTAAAGTTGAGCAAGAGTTCAGTTTGAGTAGGTTTTTGCCATATATTTGTGTTTATACATTTGTCAGTTAATGTTATCTTCATTCATTCATTTATGCATATGAGCTCATGCTCTGTTTGCACGTCTTTTATCAGACTGGGTCACCACAACGGGTAGACTGCTTGGCGCCACTACTTGTTTATCACATAGAGATGAAGGCATTCCATTAAATATCTTGCCCAAGGATACAACAAGCAAGCTTGCTTGGTTGTTCTTTTTGTAGGTGGCTATAGACCTAGAATACCGTATGGTCATCTCTATCGTCTCCTTGTGCTACAGCCATATTATGTTTCACGTGACATTGTGATGTGCACAAAATAATAATAAACTGATTGATTGATTGATTGTTCTCCACACTGTTCCTTTTGTGCTGAGCACCAAGCAGGGAAGTATGAATATCATTTTTAAAAGTCTTTTGGTATCACTCAACTTGGGAAAAGAAACCCCAAGTCTACTGACTGCAAAGTGGACACTCTAACCACTATGTCATCACACCTGTTAATGTTATCTCAACATCAAGAAAGAGAACCGTTGTGTATGGATACCCTTTGGTGAATTTGATATGCTGATGTTGAGAGTTGAGTAAGTCAAGAAATTTAACTCATGAATTGTCTTCATATTCACCAAAAATGTCATTGACGTAATGCAAATAAAGTTTTAGATAATATTCTAAATTCATTTCAAACATTATTCTGGTCAATGTCTGCGAGAAAAGGAAAATAATTAGCTGAAGTTGGATGCATTGGAGAACCCAGTGTGACACCATCATGTTGTTGATATATTTTGCTGTTACACCTAAAAATCCCTTGTGTGGCTAATTCTTGAAGTTTTACAAATGTGTCTTGCTTCATTGATGGAAGTTCGGAGTTAGATGAATTATTGTTATAGATACGATCTGCTATGATCTGATTGGTTTCATCCTATAGTATGTTGATGAAAAGAGACAACACATCAAAACTTACTAGCTTATAATTGATGTGACTGGAAAAACTAAATCAGCTCAAAACTTTATTCATACATTAATACGTTAAGACAAATGCATTTCGCTATAAAGCATCATCAGTGCTGTAAAAGAACAATAAAAGCAACTAAATCTAAGGTTCCAAGCAATAACTCTACTGACAAATCTACACTCATCACTTGTTTTGTCAGTAGAGTTATTGCTTGGAACTTTAGATTTAGTTGCTTTTATTGTTCTTTTACAGCACTGATGATGCTTTATAGTGAAATGCATTTGTCTTAACGTATTAATGTATGAATAAAGTTTTGAGCTGATTTAGTTTTTCCAGTCACATCTTTTGAGTTCTTAGCAACAGAAACGGAATCGCTCAGACATGTCGGAGTTCGATAGGCGGAATATCTCTGATCAAAATTAACTAAACTTAGCTTATAATCGGGATTAAATCTAAATTTGCTCAATTTTTCTAAAAAAGGGTCTGTTGATCAGAACATATAGTCTTGTTAATAAAAAAAACATACTCCAAGTCTAAACTGATATCTGTATAGTAATTGTAATGTCATAATTTGAATGTTTCAAAATCTTTTTGACTTTTGCATACCTTTAACTAAAAGCATGGCTTAGTAGTTTCTGATAATACCAAATAATGAGAGTTTTATGATAATTTATGTAAAGTTAAATAAGCTATTATTATTATTTAGGAAACTTGATGAAAGCTAATGTTAAGCCAAAAATGTTTGTTTATAAATTAACAAATGAGTAAAATATAATAGTTGTTTGCTTTTGCTGTACTATAGTACAAGAAAATTGCTTCTATGTCAAAACTGTAGTTTTCTAACTTTTTTAAACAATATTCTCGGAAAAAATGTATAACAGCAGTTAAGAATAAGTTTGCCAAGAAAATCTGACCAATTTTTCCTGGAAAATTTTTCAAATATAAATAATGCTTATGTGAATTGAATGAATTGTTTGTTTGTCTACGGGTCTGAAAACAGGTTATTCAAGATTTTATTTTAAGACACTTCTGGAAGCTTGGCGTGTTAAAATTAGTAATAAACTGTGGAAAAACGAAACTTTTGTATATGCTGGTGCATTAGCACAGTTTGCTAGTTTGCAGTTTACATTAGCACAGTTGTGCAAATTTTGCTAAGGACAAAATTTATGGCATATGCATATTACTGGCTGTTAAAGAGTACAAATAGATCCAACCAAGTAAAATGAATACAAACTGTTCAAAAGTTTAGGTGTTAATGTTCCCCTGAAATAGGGCCCTGGGTGGTTGTTTCGTTTTCTCAACTGCAAATTTCTATTTCTAAAAACTGAAAAAATCTTTTTCAATAATTGAGTGATTGTAAAAGGTATAATGCCATTGAACAGCAAAACCACAACCAATGATGTGGAGGCCCATTATATTGGTCCGTAGTCGATCTAAAACCTGAAAACATTAGTCTTAAACATGTTATCACAACCTTAAACAGCTAGCAAACGCTCTGCACGACGATTGTAAAGAGCATAGTACAATGCTGTCCATTTGTAGAAAATACAGTATAACTTGTGCAAATCGCAGTTTGATATATCAAATTACAGTGCAATTTCTCATATTGTAGTTGATCTTTACATGTTGCATTGATCATTATTTTGGCAGAATGAAAACTTTTTTTTTACGAGCAGTACCTTATGCCTTGTGTCATTTATAGAAATTTTAATTTTATGTAATAATTGTGGTTGCCTTGCTGATGTACTGTATTGAAAGTGATTGTTATGATTTATTAGAAGTCTGTAATAAAATAGTCTAAAAAATTAGGCATGAAACATAATTTCATAAAGCTGATATATTAAAACAGAGACATTTTGGCAATGGCGCAATTGAAAATACAACTGGCTTTTTGTATTACCTGTAGTACATACTTACCCAATCAGTCGTATGTTTTAAGTGAGCTGGGCAGTCATTTAAAACAAAATTATCAAGCATTGAAAAATAAACCAAAATAATATCTTGAAAATTTCATGTTGCAAACAAATAAAGAAGCAAAGAAAATTGATTGCTGCCTCAAACTTTCAAAAAAAGAATTGATTGCAAGTTACAAGGTGGCCAACATGTTTTCTACACATATACAAGCATTTACAGACGCAGGATCAGTTATTGCACCAGCATAAGCTTTTGGCTTTAGGGCAATGCTCAAAAGTTCTGGTGCCAAAAAATTTAGTCAAGTTCCATTGTGAAATGATGCAATTTTACAGCAAAATGAGGACCTGTCTTCAGATTTAGAACATCAAGTTTGTGGATACTTTGCAGGGCAAAAATAAGGAATTGTCTGGACTACAGGCTTTGGTAGTCTGAAAATGCACTGACAGAGCTGGACAAGCTTATTTGTTTGCTTTTATAAGATTTTCTTTGGGGGCAAAATGGGTGAATAAATAGCTGTTTTGCCAAGAATTGAAAATTACAATTAAGGAGAAGATATATTTGAACCAGTATATATGTATGTGTTGCGTTCTCCATTGGAGTGGAATAACTGCTTCAGCATTCATACTTACAGTTATCCATTGATGCAAGGGAAAAGCAAAAGATTTGTTGAACATTTTCGCTGAAAAATTCAAGCGTGGCAATTGTACAGTGTATGATCCACAGAGAAGAGCTTGTGTCAAACTCTTTGCATAATGATTTACAGTCTGTTAAGAACCAAGTCGAGCTGGTAGTAAGCTTCAACCAATTTTGGCCACAACAAACCTATTTTTTTGCACTTTGCAAAGCCTTGGGTACTGAATACAAATGCTTACTGTATCACACCAAGAATTGGTGGCTTTTAAAAGAAAAGATATAAAATTTCTTGGCCTAGTTAAAAGCTAAAGTTATTTTGTGGAAGTTTCTTTTCTAGATGTAGTTAGGTTGCTAAAAATCCTGTTTCTTTTTGACCTAATTGTTGAGCTAAACAGTTTAAATTTTAGTCTTCAAAGACTATCGGAAAATATGATTATGGCACCATCAATATTAAGATCATTAGATAAAAAGTTAATTTTTTAGAAAAGTGAAAGGCCAAAGAAAATCTCTGATTCTTTTCCCATGGTTAATGGGTCTCAAATAAAAAAAGAAATCATATCTACTTTTTAAAGCTTGATTAATCCTTACCGAGTTAGCAAAGAAAGCAATCTGTCTATCAAGGAAGAACTGCTCATTGATTTGCAAAACAATCCTTTTTTTTAATCAATGTTTTTCTAAAAAAGCTTGGATAAGTTTTGGCTGTCTTCTATAAAATCCTATTCGGTGATGTGCGCAACAGCTATGAAAACAATTTTTTCATCTTTTCATGATACTGCAAAGATGAATTTCTGCATTGACAGAAATTACAAGTAAAAAATCAGAGAGACTTATTTGGATTAGCAATAAAATGTGAGTGTGCATGTCAATGCTGGAATTTTTCTTTATTTGTTGTTTTTCAAAAGCAGCCACACTTATCCCATTAAAATTGAAAAACAAATTTTATTAAACAACTTTTTTGTTTTTGCCTCCAATGTGTGCCATAAAAAAAATATGGCTTTTTATTATGCCATTAATTTGAAAACTTTGAAAGCCACTGGCATAACTCGAATATTGCTACACAAACATCAGATTGGAAACTTCTAGCAGATTGAAAAAATTGTCAGGTCATCTGGTATGTTTTTAACTGATTAATTTATTTTGGTAAATTTCAGGCCACAGAAATCTTGGAGCAGATTGGTGCATTGAATGACAAACATATGATGCTGGATGACCGGGTGGTAGTGTTAGAGGTATGTTGAATAAAAGATACAAAGATTCATTGATATTTACTTGGATTTTTTTAAGGAAACCATGCCAATAAAACAAGACAAATTGGATATTGACTCTATTCTGCAAAAAAGTAAGCGTTTTAGGGTTTTTTGTGTTGAAAGTATTTCCTACCATAATGGTGACTGCCCAAATTTCAGTGATTGTGTCTATTAGTTTCTATGTTAATATCACGTGTTATTTTATTAGATATTGTTTTTATGCTTCTTTTTAAGTTAGCAAGAAGATATAATAACTTGATATTGGAAAATGATTATTTTTTGCTTGATTTGTGCAGTTTTTTTCTTTATGTGTTAGTTGGATTTTTAAATGTCTTACAATCATTGTGAAAGTGGGGGGAAAATGTCAAACAGCCATCAATAGGTTTCCTGGTATACTGTATTTCTTTGATTAAAATATAAAATCTGTTGATTAAAATGATTTTCTTCCGATTAAAATGTTAACCTGTAAAGCTCTCGTTTAGAATGTGCACAAAATTTGCAATAAAAAAAACTAGAATGCACCCTTGAATATAGTGCGCATAAAGAAAGACACCTGTGAAACTAGTGCTGCTTGCCTGATACATCAGCACTTTTACAATTTCTTCTGTATAATAAAAACACCCATTCTTTTGAATTCAAAGTAAGTATTAAAAAGAATTTATGACAATACAATACAACCAAAACAAAATCTACTTAATGTGTAAGTTTATTTTTAAATTCACACTTCAATTGCAATAGTTTCATCATCATTATCGATAAGCTCATTTTCACTAGTAATTTCTTTGGTTGTGGAATCATTAGGAGCATTTTTTAAATAAAGAATTTTTTCCAGGTTTGTTGTGATTCTGCAAACATCAAATAAATTTATGTCAACTTCTTTAGATACTTTTTCCATGCTTGTACAACTTATTGGATTCGTTGCAGCTGACTGGGCGCTTTTATTTTTCCATTGAATGTGTAAACACATTCACTCTTTTGAAACCAATGGTCAAATAACTTGAAAGGCTTGTTAATGCAAACATTAAGAAGTTGCAATACCTTTGTGCAACCACCAGGTATTACTGACATCGCAATATTGTATTGCTTCAATTGTTCTTTCCTAGCATCAGAAATGTGACACTTAAAAGAATCCCAAACAAGCATTTGTTTAGTAAAAGGAAAATTTGTTTAGATTTTTTCTATCAAATCAGCAGTAAGTTCTTCATTCATTCAACCATTGGGGCTTGCTGCCACTACAACTTCAGGAATAGCTTGAAGTTCTTCTTGACTTTTTGGCTGGAATTACTACATACGGTTTCAGTTTTGTTTCGTTTGCTTTAACACACAGACACACAGTGAGGCAGTTTTTTTCATGCCCTGTTGTTTTAATAGGGACGGTGCAGGTTCCTCTTTGTTCAATTGTAGTTGTACCAGGCATGTCTGCCCAAATTGGCGTGTCATCCATATTAGCTATCATTAATGGATGAAAGTTATGAACATTTATTTGCTTTTTGTTAAAATCAACAAAGTCGCAAATTTTTTCTTTTAGGTCGTATTGCACTGATTTTCTGGTGGTTGTCCGCCTTTTAATTGAAAGATTAAACCTTTTCATAAAGTTGCCAAGCCAACCACGAGATACTGCAAATTCACTTTAACCCTTTTTATCAACCATTTCTTTGGTCCAAATAGCTATCAATTTACAGGAGACATGGTGTTGTTGTTTACGCTTTTGGGCAATTTTCTCCATTAATACATCGTGGAGGGTTGATAGACATGGCTTTCTACCACCACCTTCAAGCCTCAACTTTTTTCTTGAAGCAATTGGTTGCTCACAAAGTTCTTGTAACTCTGCTTTTTGCTGTTTCCATTTACATACCACTGATTAATTAATTTTATACTTCCTGTTTCTCAATTTGTATGTGTTTCTGCAAATTTTACAAATTCCGCTTTATATTCTGTAGTATAAACACGTCGTTTGCTCATGCTTAAGCAAATATTTTTATTAAATAAAACACTGTGACTTGTTTAAATGCCTAGCCAAAATAAAATTGTGTCATCGTTTGTAGATTAGTACGAAATAATTAGTTAAGTACACACAATCAACAAAAACGGCTGGACCTTTTAATAACAATGAGGGAGTCTAAACAAGTCTAGCACATACTCACCCACAGCAAAATTGCGTTAGTTTTAATCTTTAAACAAATTTCTTTCAAAGATAAAGCAGAGGTTTTAATGATTTAGTAAAAACAACTTTCTAATTAGTTTAAGGTAAATGCTGACCGAAAAGCAAGCATTAAAAAATAACATGTGCCCTTGTTTAGAATGTGCATAAAATTTTAGATTAAAAAATAGAATGCACGCACTCTATTCAAAGAAATACGGTAGGTTTGAAAGGCTCCTGGTTTGGTGAAAAGCTTAGGACATGTGACATTAGGGTTGTGCTCAAAAATTTACTTCTAAATTTTGGATGTTGCATCTTTGATCAAAGAAAGATCACATGTAATTTTTTGTATTTAGAAAGTAATTGCTGGTGTGCAAACCATTACATTTTTGGTTGTTAGATTTACAAACTATTAACAGATTAAAAACGTAGTTTGCACTAGAAAGAAACATTTTGAAATGGTTTTCACTATTTGCACCTTCTATTAACGTGAAGTTAATCTCAAATAACAATTGTTCATTTTTTTTGCATTGGGATACTTCTTTTAGTACTGTGACTCAAGCTTTTTTTAATCTACGTCTTTTGAAAATATTTGTTGCCTGCTGGAACAAGAGTTATTCCTAGATCAGCATAGATATTGACCAATGAAAGTCCAGATTTAATGCCCTTACACTCTCCATATACTTCATCTGCATACCATGCATTTGAACATTTTTGTGTTTAATTGAATGACAATTCAAGACAGCTAAAAAAAGTTTTTTTAGGTCTTGGTTGATGAAGTTAGAGAAAGCCCATTAACTTAGTCTGATCAATCAGGGATGGTTTTGATTTAGGTTGTTTTCTTTGACGGTCAAATTCAGAAGTCATTTGTTTTTTAGAGTGTTTGTCCACTTTGTCATTGAAAAAGGTTAGAGGAACTAGCTCTGGGCCATAATACTATGTGTAACAACTGATAACTTTATAGCTAATATATATAGCTAACCAATTTATTGGCAGTTTTAAGATTTAATGTACTGTATAATTAATGACAGGTTTATGTAAGACAGATTAATGACAGCTAACTAATAATATGTAATATTTCAAAAAATATTAGATAATTAAATGGAGCTTGAAATAAGTTAATGAATTCTGATTACAAGCAAAGCATATAAATAGGTTGAGCTTTTTCAATAAACTCAGATCACTTTTGATTAGTTTAATATGAGAGCAAAACAAGAAAATTTTCATATTACATATAGTTTGTGCATCCTCCTAACTCTGTCTACAGGCTTGCCATTATAAATCTGTGCTCAAGAGGTGTAATTCCTCCCAAATGTATTATCACAAGCTGGTTCAATGCCTTGCTATCATCAAAAGGATTACTATCATGTGCAAGGCAATTTACACAATATGACAAAAAGTAATCAGCATTTAAAAATGTGGCTAATTTTTCATTTGTTGCATTGGAATTGAATGGAATAGTTAAAATCAAAATTCACTTTGTCTTCAAGTGATTTGATAAGATAGTAATTAGAGCCGTTCAAAGATCTAAAGAAATGTGAAAAGCAATTGCGAAAAACAGCTTTATGAATACAATGTCAACATGCAAAATGTAGTATATTTTTTGCAAATTCTTTCTCAGAAGTAGTGCTTTTCCAGATTTAGCTCCAGAATTGCTTGCATTAGTGTTAAGTGATAAAACTTTTACTTTTTCCTGCTTTGGTCATCAGCATTGGATATTATTTTGCCAGAAGCACTGCAAAGTGCTGGGACAGTGAGCAACTATTCCTTGTTGCTGGAATCTCAAGCCAAAATCAGGAGATGTTCTACAAGTTTGTGATTGTTCATGTCAGATAATAGCTTGTCATCTTAATGGACCACTAACGATCTCTTTAACGTGTAAAGCAAAGTGAGCAATCATTGGACAACTGACAACAACTGTTAATCTCTTAACTCGAAACGCCAAACTGCTTAGTAATGTAGCCGTAGTATCTTTACTATATTATCTTCTAATTCACCTGACAGCTTATCGATTCAAAGCAATATCTTTGGAGAATCATATAATGCTTAAGCTGATACGGCAGGATTGTGGACTGTCATTCTATCCCTGGTTTTGCTTCTACCTAGTGCAGAACCAACATCAACTATTACAATATCAAAAGGACTTTTCTCTTTACTGTGAGAAACTTATGCATCGTTGATGATGATAAAGAGCATGTGATTAGACTCTATTTTTGTTTTCAATAAAGAACAGTTCGCTTCTTGATCTTGGCATGCAATTAGATTTTATTTTTGTTTTCAATGAAGAACAGTTCGCTTTTTGATCTTGGCATTTGTTTTGTTGGATTCTTTTTTGCTTAGCTTTAACTCCGCTTTGCATTCTTTTTCTTGACTTGAAAATATGTTATTAAAAGATTCCTTTTAAGCAATCCTTTTAAACAATTGTTTCTAATAAAAGTATAATCTATACTGTTATTCTTGCTACCAGGTATTTTTGATAAATTCATTTTATTTAGCTCTTCTGGTAACGATAACATTTATTTAAGTTAATACAAGTTCTTACCGAGCATGCAAAAAACTTCAATATCTGCAAACATTTTGAACAGCTATACAGCTGTTCTTCATCAGGACTAATGGTAAACGAAACCATGAGTGAGGCAATATAAATAGTGTGCTACGCAATCGAAAGAAAAAAGCAAAACAAAAAGTTTACAGGCAAATAATAAACAACTGTAGATTACGTCAAATTATCATAAATTTCAGAATATAAACAATTTTCTTTATCATTGATTGAATTTTCAGAATTATGAATAGAAAAAGATTCAAGAAATCGGCGTTTGGTAAAATCTATTTTAAAGGTTAAAATTTTGCTATGATTTCAGTCAACTCGGTGATCTTTGGTGATGACATGTTTAACCAATGCCGTTTTTTTTATTAAAATTGTTGCCATCAACTTTTGCCAGATTTGCTGGCCTTAAATTTCTTTTATGCTCAGCCAATTTTGTTCTGTAAGTCCATCAAGTTTCCCCAATGTAGATACCAGTGCAATCTTGACAAGAAATCTGGTAATCCAGACCAGGTCTAAATGATCTTTCCACCTTTCCAATTTTATGTTAGTGAATTTCATAACATAAAATTTACCACTGAACATGAGTTTCAAAAGTTGATGAATTTCGTAACCATATTAATGACATTGCAGCCAGTATAAAATTTACCATGGAACATGAGACCAACAATTCCATACCGTTTTTGGATGTCTGTGTTACTTGAAAAGCCAGTGGGGGCTTAATGATAAAGATTTATAAAAAGCCAACGCACACTAACAGATATCTAATCTTTAACTCAGCACATTCCATGAGTCAGAAGCAAGGGGTAAAGTGTCTTTTAAAAAGAGCTCAATCACAGTTAAATTCCACGCAGGCAAATAAAACATTAGAAACTTCAAAAATTTTGGAAGCTTTAAAAAAGAATGATTATCGCAAATGGTCTCTAAAATGCACAGTTAAAAGTTTGAAAACAAAAACAAATTTATCTTTAGCGGATGAAAACGAAATTAAAACACGTGTTGTGCTGCCTTATGTTCCAAGATACTTTGAGGCCTTGTCAAAAATTTTAAGAAATGTGGGAATTTTGGTTAGCAGCAAACCACATTTAACTTTAACTCTTTCGCTCCCGCGATTATCGATTGATGATCTCGTGTTTTCAGTGTTTCTCTCAAATTTTTTTAAATTGAGTTACAAAATCAGTTTACTAAATAATCGATTTGTGACTTTATTTTTCATCCGATTTTCATAAAATTTTCAAAAGATCACGCTTATTTTTTCACGCATCGGATGATGTATAATTTGTGCCCTAATTCTTGGATTTTTATACCCAAAAACGGTTAAAACGACCAACAACCCAGTTGCAGACGACAAAATCGGCCAAATTCTCAGCACGTGCCAACTACACTAAAATCAAATTGAGATTACATCTTTACCACAAAACCAAACCCTTTATCATTAACACAGTCTGAAAACTACTCTTTTGGGGCATCATTTGACAAAATTTCAAGCGATAATAATGAATTTTACTTTTATAAATTTCCAAATTTTTTAGGGGTCTCAAAACCCCCCCAAACAAATTTGAGTGATAAGTAGATAAAAGTAAATTTAGTGCGTAAAAATATGATATGTTGCTAAATACCGGTCTCATTTGAAAGCTTAGGAAATTTGCTTTCCAGCAATATATAACTTTAAATAGTTTAGACTAAGTGGTATATGATATTTACTAATCAAAAATGAGTACTGTACATCATGTCAGTTCAAAACCCCCCAAAATGTTTTGACTTACCTTCACTAAATTATAATTTGTAGAAAAACTACACTCTATAAAAAGATAAAATAAATTGCAAATGTTTCACCAATAAAGTCGTCATTTTGTATCAAGTTTCCAAGGAGACAAGAAGCGAAATACGAGTTTAATAGCTAATAGAAGTTTGGCTTCTCTAAATCGAAGTTTGCTGTATCCCCCTTGTTTCTCAAGAAATGGGAAGGGTGTAAACAAGCAGCTGTTTCATTGTCAGTGACAGCATATTCTATTTAAACTTGATATTTTCTGAATCTTGAAGAAATTCCCTGTTCAAAAATACATAATGTTACATGGTTTAGGCTAACCTGTAGCAGATAATAACTGATCATATTTTAGGTACTAAATTTAACTACCAAAATTTGGTACCGGTCGGTACCGGTCAAAAAAAAGATCATGTGCCTCAGAAAATTGCAAATTGTAGAAAACCTAGGCTTTTAGGTAAGTTTTGAGTGATGTATCTTGAAAGCTTATTTCCTTAGCATCATCTAGCGACCATTTCTAAAGAAATTGGTTGAAAATTAAATCTGTAGTGATCTTTGGGGTGAGGGTACTACTTTAATTTTGAAGACAACTACCCCCCAGTTGGGGGGGTTAATTTGCATAAAATTTGCATATTCAAAAAAATTTTTTTTTCTATTTGAAATCCTCACGAAATGTAGATTTCAACGATATATCACACTTAATGTAGAAGTAGACAGCTGAGTAATGATTTACAAACAAACTTGAGGTACATAATTATGATTAATTGTGATTGATTATGACAGTTTTTTTGCGCTGCCACCTTACGAACATTTTTTTCGCTTTTCACGCGGGAGCAAAAGAGTTAAAAGACATTTACCAAAGGCAAAAGACTCGGTTGAAAGGTCGTCTAGACCTGGTTTGGATTACCAGATTCCTTGTCAAGATTGCACTGGTATCTACATTAGGGAATCTGGACGGGCTTACAAAACAAGATTGGCTGAGCATAAAAGAAATTTAAGGCCAGCAAATCTGGCAAAAGTTGATGGCAACAATTTTAATAAAAAAAACGGCATTGGTTAAGCATGTCATCACCAAAGATCACCGAGTTGACTGGGATCATAGCAAAATTTTAACCTTTAAAATAGATTTTACCAAACGCCGATTTCTTGAATCTTTTTTTATTCATAATTCTGAAAATTCAATCAATGATAAAGAAAATTGTTTATATTCTGAAATTTATGATAATTTGACGTAATCTACAGTTGTTTATTATTTGCCTGTAAACTTTTTGTTTTGCCTTTTTCTTTCGATTGCGTAGCACACTATTTATATTGCCTCACTCATGGTTTCGTTTACCATTAGTCCTGATGAAGAACAGCTGTATAGCTGTTCAAAATGTTTGCAGATATTGAAGTTTTTTGCATGCTCGGTAAGAACTTGTATTAACTTAAATAAATGTTATCATTACCAGAAGAGCTAAATAAAATGAAAAAGTATAATCTTTATTTATTTTATTCATTTTCTACCAAATAGCATTTTTCTTATTGAATATTTGGACTAATGATTTTTTGAATTGTGATTCTTCAGTTTTTGGGATTTTTTCGTTTTGTTTTTTTTTCTGTTGTAATTTTTGCCAGTGGTGCTAATTTTTTTTCCAAGACTTCTGTGCTTCAGAAGTAGTTGAAGCGATGCTGGAACAAAAAGTTTTTCTTTGGTAAAGACATTGGAAAAGGTAGTCCAAAGATTGACCAATAGTAGGTGATATTGCACAGCTAATCATATCAATTGTCCTGTCTGCTAAATACATGTTTTGCTCCAACCTAAACTTTGCTAAAAACATTTTTTTGGTATCATACGCATTTAGCAATATCATGCTACATTTTGATCTCGAATATTTTAACTCTAAATTTTTGTATGTATAAAAATAACCAGCTTTCGAAACGTGGTCTAACAAAACAACTTGGTCAGCTTAAGTGATATTAAAATGGGAATACAAAGAATCATAGCACAGCACTACTATACATTAATCTGCACAGATGAAATTTTGTGTGTTAAGTTTATACCTTGAAGTGTTGTAGTAAAATAATGTGTCTTTAATCTTTACACAAATGTTTTTTCACTATCACTCACTGTGACATACAAGGATCATGTAAAGTATGGTGGTATTTTCTCCCAAAGCTACATTACTTAGTGGAGATGCTCGCACTTCTCATGAATGAGTGATGATGTGAAAACGTGTGGCATCATTCAAAAGGGTTTGAATCAGGCCCACACGTGTTGTGTTAGGTGCATTTTCAGGAACAGTGATAGAACTTCAGCATTAAAACTGTGGAACCTGAAGGAGTTTTTTTTTTTCACTTTTCTTTCCATTGTCTCATATTGATATCTGGGATTTGTACTTTCAGCTAGAGGATTCCTTTCTAAGGAGGCTTTCAGCTAGCACTTATGAGATTATAATTGTAGCCATCTGAGGTGCCTGGCCAGTGTAGCAGAGAGCTTGTTTTAGAGTTGGTGGTTGCTATCACCCATTGCCTTGCCACAGTTCTGTTATCATATTTGTAAACAAGGTACTCAGCCAAATAAACCACTTTGAGCTTAAGGGCATCGTCAAACCTCAAGAGTTCCTAAGCGTTTTGTGGAGTGAACATGTTGATGATTTCGTTTTGCCTTTGTAGATTTATGGCAGTTATACAATTCCTGTCACAACCAATCACACAGAAATTAGATTAAGAGTTAATTTTAACGTAAAGATTTGTTGAAATTTTGAATCTTGTCTGTATTTTTTTGGTTCTTCTGACAGAGACTATATTCATGGACGTTGTAATAGTGTCACCTGCTTCAAAGCTGTTTTAGTACTCTAGAAAATATTGGCATTGGTTCTTTGGGTCGTATGCCATCCCTAACTGATATTCCTTGACAATTAAAATGTATCTCACAAAGATATGTCTTCTAGGGCATCAAGCTTTTTTTCATTTGGTATTGCCAATATCCATCTTTTGCTCTCTTTAGGATCTTTAGAAAATAATATTACTTTTACATTGGGCATCCTGTCATAATTTCCTTTACAACCAAAGCAAATATAACAATGAAAAATATTCTCATCAACACAGAAATGACACAAAGACCCTTTATGATCAGAAGGTACTATACAGCGTAGGAAAGAGAAACAAATTAAAGTGTGTAATAGTTGACAATAAGAAACATTAATAAAGTAATACAGTATATTTTGCTTTTGTCACCAGGCATCCTTTAGCTTCTCAATATAGCTCTTCTGGTGTAATCGAAAGTTTAAATGATCTTTACTTAGATTCAAAATCTACATAAAATTCACAAAAACTCAACGTTTCGAAAAACTAAAATCAGCTTTTCTTCGTCAGGAGTGACTAAAGTTTAAACACAGACAACGGTTACATAGTAATCAACAGGATGATAAGGAGAAAAAATAAAAATTATGGTAATAGACAAGTGCAGGAGCGACAACTAAATTATGGCAATAAACAAGTGCAGCAGCGACAATTTTTGACCGCCAGTTGTCGCTGCTGCACTTGTTTATTGCCATAATTTTTATTTTTTCTCCTTATCATCCTGTTGATTACTATGTAACCGTTGTCTGTGTTTAAACTTTAGTCGCTCCTGATGAAGAAAAGCTGATTTTAGTTTTTCGAAACGTTGAGTTTTTGTGAATTTTATGTAGATTTTGAATCTAAGTAAAGATCATTTAAACTTTCGATTACACCAGAAGAGCTATATTGAGAAGTTAAAGTAATACAGTAGCTGCACAACACCATGTTTCATTGCAGACGTCTTTAAAAATAATCAAAACTCAGTAATTTCACATTGAAATATAATCATTTGACTTTGAAACTGACCTCAGATGGTGTTGAAAGTATTACCAATAAACTTTTTGTCCTTAAAAATCCTAAGCTGGATGTCTATAGTGTGGGTCTCTAACTTTTTTTAAGTCAATTTAGGCCGGCACTTGAGTTAACTATTCAGACTCAAGTTGAAAACCTTGACCTCATGACATTCCAGTCGTTGTTGAAAGGAGTCTACAGTTGTTTTAGCCAACAAAATTTGCCCTGCTCCATTCTTGAGCAGGAGCTAATAAAGTTTTTTAGCTCCTGCTCCACCAGAAATATGTAAAACAGATCCAGTTTTCCTGCTTTTATTGAAAGCACCACATATGAGGTAAAAAAACACTACAATCTGTTTTGACAAAGTGACTCATCAAATGGCGACGGAAAATTAAAATGATGTGTAAAAATACTACTAAAGCTAAGATCACTACAACTATTAATTACAAATACAACAAACACTGTAAAATGTAACATCAGTTATAGATTGATGGGCTTATTGTTTATCAAACACTTGTAAAACCATACAGGATTTTGACCTATTATTACTGCACTTGGCTTGAAAACTGACAAACCCTCATCACGTTGTCTTACTGCTGCAAGGTATCCATCTCTATCCAGCTCTTCTTCAACTGTTGTTTTTTCTCAAGACTTGCTATACCTTTTGATAAGCTTGAAGCATTTCTGAATTGTGTATTCTTTTTCTTCTTCCTTGTGTTTTCTTTTTTCAACTTCCTGTTTTGCTTGTTTTTTAAGATTATTACTTTCAATTCTGAATCTTTAAGATGTTGTAACTTTAAATGTTCCAACTCTTTTTCAGTAATCAATTTTTTTTACTGGCACTATTAGAACAACTATGTGTGCTTGTTCTCAGAAGTACATATAAAAGTCAAGTTCTCTGACCTGATGCAAAAGTAATTTATTACTGACACATTCATAGACTGCAATCAGCTGTTTTTTTGTTCAATTCTCTTTTAATAACATATTGGTTTTTAGCCTTGATAAAAATTTTTTGGTTGAGGCTTTTTCTGAAAATTGCCATTTGGTACCAATCTTGCCTATGTGAATTATAAATACAATTTCTTTTACAACTGAAAAAAAGTTTTGAAATTGATGTGTTTGTAATCCAACCCTGGTCTACATTACTATAAAAGTAGTTTAACTTTGAGAAGATTTCATTCAGATGCTGCTGAGGCAATCGGTAGTTTTGTCACTTCCATACCCTAACAAAAAGAAGTTATACTGACCTCCAATAATTTTTTTTGGCAGAGAAATAAATTAAAATTCTACTGGTGAAAACATTGCTCAGTTGAAAACTTATGAAGTGCCGGCTTGACTCATTGAAATGTGATCAATTGAAATGTATTTAATGTAAAGTTGTTTTGAACTGTAATGGAATAATAGCCAGCAACCATTCTGCAACATTTACAGTGGTAGTATACACTGTACACATTTAATATTTAACAAGCTAAATACAAATAAAATCAATTAGCTTTAGTTTAACTCAAGCTTTTATAGTCTTTGAAAACTCTGTCACTAATCTTAGTAACAACCACGCACAACTTATCACATGTTCATCATCGATTATACGCATGCCAAAACTTCAGTAGCAATCTTAGAACTGAAAAAAGCTCTCATTCACATTTAGTTAAATGCTGCATTTTAACTACAGACAAAATTTTGCAATCAGCAAAAACGTTTTGCATGCCTGTAAATTAAATCAGTCACAATGTTTGCACAAAAGCTGCTGTAGCAGAGAGCTTCTTGAGTCTACCTTGCTAAGGTTCTTTATTGTAGATCTGTTTTGCAGCAAAACTAAAGCATCATTATCCTGTGCCATGATTTAATTGAATGTAGCATATTTGAAAGTACATAAAACGCATTTTTTCACAATTTTTGCTCAAGAAATCATTCTGCATCTAATATACAAGGTTGAGGTCTCCCTAGGGCTAATCTCTCTGGTAATCACTAACCTAGTTATGATCAGTACTTCTACCCACGCTAGCTCCATGCATCATTATTTTATTGCTGGTATTATAATTAATTTCTTGCAAAACGAATTTATATTGTAAAAATGAGAGCAATCTAATCTACGAGGCTGTGACGCATGTTTGTAAATACACAGCAATGTTTTCTGCTTTAGTTAAGATGATTTTTTGGTTTCATTTGCAATGTTTTTCTACAATACTGTTGAGATGTCTTATTCTTATTGCTGGTCTTTCCTGCCAACTAGCTTTTATGTAGCGAAGATTTCTGCTTGTGTAATATGCTGCTAGATTAAATTCATCAACATAATGCCTAAATACACCAAAAACTTTTTTCTTAAATTTGACCTGCTGAAATATATAGGGGTATATGGGATACCTTAACCTGTTAACGGTCTCTGCTCACTCGAGCGGCACCATTCACAGTGTCACCAGTTTAGACGGTGTCGCTTCCAAGCGGTCACTACTCAACACTAATTGCATGTGCTTACAGCCCTGCAATAATGCACTTTGTCTTAGCAACTGCTTTAGACGGCTGCTAGACATATGTTTTACTACTAGATATCATATAATGTCTCGGGCAATGCTAATTAAACTAAAAATCAGTGTGTCATCATATGATGTCGGCACCACTGTGGTACAGTCATGCGTTGACGTCATATGATGTCAGTCGCCGGTAGAATTTACACATGCCGACATCATATGATGTCAATACCCATTAACAGGTTAAAGTACCACATGCAGATAGACTACGAAGTATTATAGGGATACGTGTGATTATGGTGTTGAATTGAATTAGATTAGATAAGTGGATTAGTGAAACTGCCTTATTCTGATGTTGTACTGAAGCTAACATTATTGAGGGATGACAGATATCGACAGGTCTGTTTCAGTCTACAAGATCTCTTCAGAGCAACTATGCCATAAGAAGACTACAGAAAAAGCTTCATTTGCAATCTCAAAAATATTTTTCATGGATGACACCTTAACAAAGTAGCACAAAGAAAATCTTGTAGATCAATTTTTCATACTTAAATTAGAGCCTTTTACAGCTTGTCTGTCAGACGTAAGCTTGGGCAGCTTTTTTGATAGCCATTTTGGGCTATTTACAAGCACAAGGAGGCGATCTGTCTTCCACTACTTGTCGGATAGGAAGGACAGATTATATTTATTGCTTGTAACTGCCCTAGCCATTTGTAGAGCAGTTTACCACGTGCTCGCCCCTGCTTACAGCAAGAATTACATGGTAAATTAGAAATTGTTTTCTTTGTACTACTTTGTTTAGGTATCACAAATAGAAAATGTTTTTAAGATTACAAGTGTAACTACATCTGTAGTCTTCTCATGATGCAGTTGCTCTGAAGAAATCTCGTAGATTCAAGCAGGTGTGTCAGCATCTGTCAAACTGTGACTAGAGCATTTTACAGCAAGTTATCTGTCTGACACAAGTGTGGGCAACTCCGTGGATAAACGATTTAAGCTATCTATTAGCACAAGGATTCGAACTGTCTCCTACCTCTGGTTGGCTAGGAAGGACAATTTATATTGAGGGATTGTAAGAAGCTTTGCTCTACTTTTATTTTATGATTGTAATATTTTGTCATAGGTAAGCAAGGAGAGATTCCTGATGATTTGTTGGACCAAATAGCTGGATTGAGAGATGCTCTGTTTACAATGCAAAAAGAAAGATCTCATGTATGCAGCAAATAACCACAGTTTTGTAGATATTATTAGACTTGAACTAATTGAATTGCTTAGTTTGTTGTAACATGATGTTATATTTGATCAGGATGAACTGATGACTGAGAGGATACAAAATACTGTGTTGAAAATTCAGGCTGAGCTTGAGAAGTTGCAGTCTCTCATTCAAACAGCTTTGGATGAACACAAGATCAAACAAAAGCATATTGATGTTAGTACTTATGCTTTATTTTACGTCTTGTACTATGCTTAATTAACAAGAAAGATCTCCCATGACAAAGAATGAAAAATTTATTACTAACTCAACCAACTCCTTTCTAATATTTTATGATAATTCTGTTTTGTGATGATTTCACTGCTTTGGAAATTGGTGGCACTATGATAAACTGTGGCCAAGGATTTGCGTTGAAAAGTTGTTTTTACAAAAATCAACCCAACATGTTCTACATTGCAGCATGGTGGCAAGCTTATTGAGTAAAACAACGATTTCAGGAGATTCTTCACACAAGTGAATACCAATGGCCATTTCTGTATAAATATCAACAAGCTTTAAACTCAGAGCAAAGGTGTTGCTGGAATCGGTCAAAAGGAATGCTTAGACTTTATTAAAACAAATTGCTTTCACTGTTAAACGGTATCATCAGTGCTTTTATTCAAACAAAATCAATTTGTGAAAAAAATATGATTCTATTTTAATAAAACCACTGGTGATGCTATTTAACAGTAAAATCCATTTGCTTTAATTAACTACAAGCATTACTCAAAAGTTATTCCAGCTACAGCTTCACTAAAAGATTAAAGTGTTATGGCCATCTATATTGTTATCTTTTGTTTTTCTTCTAAATGGCTTTTTAATGTTGATTGATGGAATCTATCAACATTTCAAAAGGCACAAAGCTAAATATTTTAGGATTCAATATCTAGCTTATGAATACTCGCTGTTTAAAATGCACTAACTTGGTGAAGATGACATAATAGTCACACTTCTCACGATGATTTCAGTGAGACTTTTACAAGCACCAGGCAATATCTCAACATCCAGGTATACTGCGCTTGTAGAACACTTACTAAAGTGCATTGCCATCAAATTTTGCCAAGACGTGTTTAACTTATATTGGCAAAGACAACAAACACTACTTACGAAAAGTGGAAAAACAGTGAAGCTACATTCCATGAAGATGATCAAAATCAGGAAATTGGGTATGATACAACACAGTACGGAATCATGCTACAGTACAATTAAATGTGAAAGAAAAGTACAGTACAAAATTACGTACTGTATTTTCTGGCATACTATGGCATGGTATAGAAGTATGGTGTTATTTTTTCTGTAACATACCATATTCTTGCTGGAGGCTAATCAAAAGTCTCCTAACGGCTTGCTTCGTTGAAACCAAAAGTCAAACAAAGTTTCAACTTGGTAACCAAAAGCCAAACAAAGCAATCAAAATTCAAAAAGTTCCAACTTCACAGCTGTAACAAAAATTGCGTTATGATAGTGTAAAATTGGGTTAATTGCTACTAGTTTGATCTTGCTTGAGTTTATTTATCTACAACTTTCTTAAACTCTGCATTTGATGACGTAACAAACATGTTTTGAAATGCAATAACTCTGCTAAATTTTCTAGGAGATTCGTTCTGTGATGTAACAATTGTGTTTTGCAATAGTATAGTAATCATGTGATGGTTTTTGTTTTATTAGAAATCCTTAGAAATATTTTTGAACCTTCTAGAACTTAATGTTTTGTATATGTAGAGCGTTGTTACAATTATTAGTTATTCTTGATTGCAAATCACAGTGAAATTGTGTTACTCCTAGATGAGTTGTATTATTTTAGATTGTAGATTCTAGTTTTGAGTGAGATTTTACTGGGATAGGGCTAGGAAAATAGTGTTATTTGAGAGGATTTAGTTATCACAAGAGTGAGAAATTAGCTATTGTTAAAACTAAGAAATACTCAGTGCTGTACAATGTTTACTTGGAGAATATCATGAAAGTGTGATTCCCATTGGTGAGTTTGAGATTTTAGTCAGCGATTTTGCGAATTAGTGAGTTGAATTGTGTTACCAGTTAATTACTGGTAGAGAATAATATCAGTGGATATTATCGGATGATTACAGTAAATTTATTGCCATGGATTTATCGGCAAGGGCAAGTACTGTATTTGTGGAATATATTGTTCTTGTTGAAAACTGTTTAAAGGCTTTCTTAATGCCTTTGTGTTATTTTGTTGTTTACCTTAGTGAAGAGCAAACACCTCTAAAAGATTATGTAGGAGCAAAAGAGATGTACATGTTATTCATTGAAACTATCATTCCAAGACTTCCAGTTTGGCCTCACTTTTACATAAGAAGTAGAAATTTTATTGTTTTTTCTGTCGCACATTTACCTAATTATCTATTTATATTTTGGTCAGAAATACAATTTTTATTTTTGACTAAAGGTGTTGTGGAAGTAAGTTATTATGAAAACTTTACTAGAAGTTATTTTAATTGGTTGAGCTAGAAATTTTATTGGAAAGAGACACTTTTGTTACAGAATAAAAAATTCTACTTGTACAGTAGAAGGGCTTGTATAGATAGACCTGTATACGTGAAGAAAGCATCATTTTATTGAAATAAATTTGCAAGCAACGGTGAATGGTAATTTATGAGTTATCACTACAGCTGGGAACGAGTTACACGAATGAGTGACAGCTGCTGCAATACGAAAAAACATTGTAAGCTGCTTGGCCAAACTTGCTTTTTGATAGACAACAGACTCAGTGTTTTAAAGTTGGCAAGCTGATGAGAAGTGATTTTGCTCTGCCTGAAAATTTTCCTGATCAACATGGCAAGGATGAATGTGATGTAACTCAAGCTTCCTACAGTGAACTTTGGGAAGACGTAATAACTGCTGAAGATGGAGTTATTACCATCAGATGTGGTGTTCACACATTACAACTGAGTGTGCTTGACTTCTTTAATGCTAATGCCAACGCCAAAGAAGTGGGGTCAAAAGTGAGAAATGTCACTATAAAGACCCACAAGCAGAATATCATAGAGTTGTTTAATCTTTTTCTGGATTGAACTTGAAACTTGATGGGGTTTTGAAGCTTGAAAGTATGTTGCTTGACACGGATTTACTAAACTGAATCGCTGTGGTGAATGAATTCCTCCTTTGGTCAGGCATTGATTGGCTTGTCGCACAGGAGATTGCTGAATGTTTAAAAGCAGTTCATGATATGATCACTGCAATTCAGCTGAAGAAATTAACTGCTGGTAAGTTTTTCAGTGAGTGGCTGAGGTGCAAAGTCCCATTGCATTGCAAGAGTTTGAACAAGTCTTCTTCTTTGGCATTGGCTATGCTTCATGCCATGGAACATAAAGAAACAACTTTGCTATCTAGCGTTGCTTTTTTGGCTGCAATTTATGCTGTTTCAAGGTATCAGGTACTTCTAAAATATTTTCATAAAACAATTGCACAAGCCGATTTGGCAGCTCTGTGGAGGTGCTTGCAAATACTGCAGGAGTCAGCTAACGCGACTGACGTAAAATGTCTAGGCTCATCCTCAGAATCTGAAAATGGATATATTCCTGCAGGTGAGGTTGATATTATTGATGAAATACATGCCACTTTGGATGAGTGCAGTGCCAGCTAATCACAATCACCACGGGATGAGTAAAATGTAACTCAGATGATTAAATGCTTCAACAGCCAAGCCTGTTTCCTCAGGAACACTAACATATTTGAATGGTAGGACAAGCAAGCATGATTCAATCTTAAATGCATTGCTAATGTTGCTCTTGCTTTGCCAGTTATTTAAGCCAGTGTTCAAAGAAATTTTTTGAGTATAAGGTACATTCTAAATGAGTAGAGATTTGGGCTTAAAGAAGACATAATCGAGGCAATAAAGTTGAACTGGCTTTTAAAAAAGCTTGAACAATTTTCTTTACAATTTGTTTCTTCATTGCTGTTTTGGTCATTAAGTGTAAATTTATTTAATATATTATCAAGCTGATGTTCTTTACTATTAAATAAAGTAGTTGGTTAAGTTACCCGATTTTCTCCAGAGAAAGTAAAATTAGTGTAGCCTCTCTACTTTTGTTGATATTTATCTCAGCACATATTTGCTGTTATGTAAGAACAAAAATTCAGCAAAATATTTGGTATCGAAAGGTACAGTATTACAATGCGGAAAAAATTATGTTCTGTACTATTGTGTTAGGTACAGTATTTTAGTGAGCCATGGAATTTTGGTATGATATTTTTTTGAAAGTATGGAGTACAGAAAACCATTCCATACCATACCATATCTGATCAAAACACACCAATACCTGTTTTTGGCAGCAGACGTTCAAGATCTATATCCCATTATTGATAGAAACACATTTAACACTTTGAACGCGGATCCATGTAAATCTACATTTTTAAGATCCATATTTTCAATGTTAAACCACGTAGAAATACGTAAAAAATAAAATCTCACCAGTTGGATGCAAAAAGTTGGCCAGATATATTCACGTAGTTCTACGTGACAAAAGTCTAAAGTGAAAAAAAAGAGAAATTTTTTCCTTTGTTTTGTTGTCTTCTGGAAAACAACCGAGAGATTATAAGAGGTACTTTTTCCAGATAAACATGTCACATCAAAAGTGTTAATTGCAATTTTATCATCGATATTGCGTTATCATTCTTCCACTTTAAGCTGCACCAGAGTTTCAATTTTGAAAATGATCAAAATTTGTTTTGAGAATGTCATTCTTGATTGTAACAAATAATTTTATTTGATGAAAATTTGAATTATGACAGGAAACTACCATTTCACGTCATTTACAAACATTTTCATTCAATATGTAATTTGTGAAGCAGCTGAGGTCATCCAACCTGCTGAACTTTTTTAATGTTTTGTAGATGATATATTATGGATCTCAATAGGTTCTGAAACTCGAAACACAATTTTAAAATCTGCTTACATCCTATTTCAAATATTCGATTAAAGTTACATTTCAGGAAATTACCAGCTCTATAAAGCAAAGTTGTTTTGAGTTTTTTGATATACTTCACTATACTAACAAAAATGCTGCATATGGTTTTACTGCAAGAGATCACACAAAAGAAACAATCACACATGGTAACTTTATAGATGGTGATTCTGGTCAACCAGTTTCCATTTTTAAATATATAATTTATAGGAAACCAATTCAGTTCAGAACACTCAATGAACTAGACTCAGACAATGAAACCATCAAACTGAAAGAACATGCCATAGCTATTTTATATATAATGCTGAATGCATTTTCTACAATGCTAGGTATATTGGACAAACTAAAACCATATTCTCTACCAGATAACACGCTCATAGAGAACCAATTAAAATATAATCGAGATTAGAATCTAACAATAAAGCACATTTTTGAGGCATTATTTATATCATTTAATTTAGAGGTGTGCAACCTGTTTTGTTGGCTAGCCAATTTCAAACTAGTTGAAGATTTTGCAGGTAATCAGGGTTATTGCGGCAAGCATTAATGTTGGAGTTGTACAGGGTGCGGAGAAAGTTTCTGATCTTATATAAATTAAAAAATTAACAACTATTAAATGCTGAAATTGAACAAAAATCTACTCATAAAATATCATCAACCCCCTCCCAAAGCATATTTACTTCCCTAATTTTTGATGTGTTCACCTTTTGCTTTAATTATGCACTCGAGTCTTCTCCTGAAACTCTTCACTGTGGCACGAAAAGTTTGTTGAGGAATTTTGGCTCATTTTTGAGAGATTTCTTCAATGCTTCAGTATTGGTGTGCATCGTCGCGCATGTCTCTTTTTCTAACGTGGACCAGACGCAAAAATCTAGAGGTTCAAATGTGGCAACAATGGAGGCCATAATTCCTTCCCCCAGAACCTTGGGAAGTGATGCTTACACCAGGTTTGGGTTTTGTTGGCAGTGTGCAAAGGCACACAATCTTATTGAAGTGTGAAAACCTTATTTCTGAAATGCTTCTTCATTTCAACAAGAGCAAGAGTCAAAAAGCACTTTATGTATGAATTTGCATTCACTTTTGTGCCCTCTTTAACAAAGATGAAAGAGGATCTCCTACTTTTAAAGATAGCAGCCCATACCATTATTGATGCAGGTTTTTGGCAGCAGTAAATGGATTTTAACAAACAGGGAATACTATTTGCACTTTTTGCCAAAATTTTGTCATTCTGAGAATTGAACTTCACTTCAATAGTGAATACTTTTCATCAGAAAAGATAATTTCTCCAGTGATCGTGCCATTTTTCATTTGATTCAAAAGAATTTTGTCCCTTTTTATCCTTTTTTGCTTCTGCAATTCTGTTGGATGTTGTTTATGAGTATTCTTAAAAGAAGACAAATGGAGATCTTCTTTAACAATGGTTCTGACAGGTTTTTTGTCAATTTTCAACTTCTTAGCTGTTTTCCTCATTAATCGTTTAGGGTTCCTTCTTACTTGCTCTCAAATTGCTTTAATTTTGGATGGGTTGCAAGATGTTTGCAGACATCCACATCTGGGTCGATCATCTGATGTCCCAAGTTCTTTGTAGTGGTTTACTGCATCTCAAACTGCCAGTTTTAGGGCTTTTAAGAGCTTGACAATTTCTGGGTTTGTCTTTCCTGTGCAATGTAGATAGATAATAGCTTCACGTTGACTTATTTTAAACAAAGCAAATTTAAATTCTCTAAAATTTAAATTTGATAAATAAAAATATATGCATCTACAAATAAAATGAGCCAAAAATGGACAAATTTAGTAAGTACATAATGACTGTATTAAATTTTTAAAAATCGATTGAGAACTTTTTCCGCACTCTGTATTGTTGGGTTAATTTTTCCATCCAAGTTGAAAGAGAAGATTTTTTCTTCAAAGATTACTATTTTCAAAGCATGATTTGATGCATTTTGTTATCAGATTAAAGGTGCATACTTTTTTAAAGGAATCCATGCTTTCAAAAGACGACTTGACAACAACCTTGCGCCACAAAATTGTGCATAGTGGGTTGCAGATTGTACACCCTGATTTAAGTGACTTTAGTTTGAACACTGTATTTTTATTGAGCTGTAGAGCAATTTTTTTTTACATCAGAAGCAGCATTGATGAATTTTTGTGGAGATTTCTGGTGCCAAAATTTAAAGCCAAACGATTGCTTGTACTTAATTCTCCAATAAATGTAGACACGACTGCTAGCGATTTTTAGTTGTAGTTGATGAGGTGTAGGTTGGTCAAAATTTTTTAATACATTCTTTTTTATTGAAACCACCATGGTATTTGTACAAAGGGCAAATATCAGTATCTATACTTGCAATTAAACAGTGAATAAGCAAAACCTGTAGTTATAACAATATAGAACGACATATAAATTGTAGAATCAATGCAATATGAAAAACACTAAAATTAAATGTACATCACAGTACTGTACTATACATACAGTGATTGCAAGGCCCACAATAATGATTTTTGACTTGTAAGCAATTTTTATCAACTAGAACTAAAGCTGAATTTTTGCAAGATAATGCAAATTTTTGTTTTTAAGGAGTGGCTTTATGATGCCATAGTTTTTCATGATTTCATTTTTTGAATTATCTGTCAATAAGTTTACTGGACCAGGATCTCTACCATTTTCATCAAGAGGTAGATTATATTTTGCTGTCGATTTTATTAGTCAGATGCTCTCATTAATTGTGTTACAAAGCAAATCATGTATCACACTCATATTTTAAATAAAGCAGTAACTTAGCTCTAGGTTGGTTCAAATCTTTTCAGATGATGATGTTTCCAAAGTCTTCATCTATCTTTGGGTCCAGTTTAGCATGAAAAAGTTCGTTTTGTTTTTGTATGATTGAAACTGAACAAAAGTATGTCGTTGCTTGTTAAGAGTTAGTGTTCCTTTTCTTTTTTTCTAGCAATAGGTGCGTTGGTTGTCATAATTGTTAAGATTGATGTTGAGTGCTTGGGCCATGCTTAAAATTTTGTTCTCATCATCATCTTTAGCTGTTTTTGAACTTTATTTAGGAACATTTGTGAGAGCTTTCCCAGCTACCGTTTTGAGTGAACTAACTTGCAGTTAGTGAGGTTTGGCACGTGTTTTAGTTGAGTATTTTCAGCTCGAACAATCAAAAAAGACAGAATCTACTTTGAACAAGTTCAATTTTCAGATATGTAATTTCATTATGATGTCCTGTAATTGCTTTCTAGCTTCTTCATTAAGATTGTTAAAAGTACCAGTAAAAGAATAATTTAATTTGCTCCAAAATGTTGCTAGCACCACAACTGCTGACTTGTAAGTAGTTGGTTTAGCCTTTAATAATTATAAGATTTTAATTCACACCTGCAAAAAGTGCCTATAATTTTTTTTAAAACAGTCTTGTAGCATAAATTGTGCATGTATGTTACAAATACAGTCAGTATAAAATAATCAACTATAGGTAGAGCATGCACACAGTTGTAAACATCATCACATTACATTTAGCATTTCCAATTACCTATCAAATTTTATTACCTGGGTAATCGCAATTTCCAGGTGTACTAGGGCAATTTTGGGTAGTTTTTGAAGTACAAAAATACTCTAAATTTTGTAAATTTTATTTCAATTGTACTCTTTCATAGCATTGACACACGAAAATCATAGCATTCAAATTGTTATTATTCATCCTGTTTCTAATCATGTTAAGAAAAAGACACATAAAAGAAAATCCCCTTTCAAGCTTAACAGTTGTAGATTTGATTGAAAGCAAGGCATTGAACAATTTTTATAGATTTTTAGGCCTCTTTTTAGCTGCCTCTAACAATGTCATTTCTTTCTTCACTACTTGAATTCCAATCTCACAACTAGCCTTACTTGACTCATTTTTTTTACATGAAAGAAACTAACTCTTTATTTAGAGTCATATCTTTATCATTTTTTTCAACATTTATCTCTGAAACTATTTCAACTTCAGCTCCATCTTTAAAATCATGTTGGGAATAAAGTTTTTGCTAGCAATCAGTTGCAAGTGATACAATTTTTGATATTGTTCCCGCATTGATCTTCATGTTCATCAAGAAATTCTGAAGATATTAGGTACTTCATAAGATGATTGAGCTCAACATCTTTCTTGAATTCTTAAAATTTTCAAAATTTTTCTAGACAAACTAACAGGAGTCCTAATATCTCTTTCTTTGCAGTTAACTCACTAGCTTTTTCTATTGACAAGAGATCGGCATTATTTTTACAGAGATACAAAACACACAGTTTAATCCAAGCAAGTTTTTCACAGGGTTTTTAATTTTTTCAAGACTATCAATTGTCAAATTAACATGATGATGAATTTGAAACATGGCAACTTTGATTTCTTTTCTCAGTTCATGAAAAATTCTAAAATTTATTCGGTATTTCTTGATCTTAAAGTTATTTTATGTGTCATGTTTAATTTGCTGCTGTATCATTCCTTTCTTTAAAGGCAAATAAAAAAAATCTCTCACAAAACCTTTCAAGTATTTTAAATGAGCTGTTCCTTCTGGTCTTACAATCATCAGTAAATGCTTTTCTTTTTCAAATAAAATGATATTCAGTTGGTAAAGGTTTTCACTGTTTTGGTATAAGTCATTTTAAAAGTTTTCACAATCTTGCATTCTTTTGCAACCAATTTGTCAAAGTCAGGAATTAGATGACCTCTATCTACAGCTTTATCACGAAGATTTCGATTGTGTTTGTTGTTATCATCATCACCAGTTTTTTTTGATAAGTGAAGAAAATCAGAAACATGAGTCATTCTAAAAGTTTTCACAATCTAGCATCTTTTGCAACCATTTTGTCAAAGTCAAGAATTAGATGACCTCTATTTACAGCTTTCGTCATAAAGTTCTTCATTGTGTTCACTGTTATCATCATCACTAGTTTCTTTTCACAAATGCATCACTGTTTTTGTGATATATGAAGAAAATCACAAACATACAAATGCATAGCAAGACAGGTAACATAAATTGGACTTGTTTCTCTACCAAATTTCTTCATGACGCTTGCACTATAAGTTATACAAGCAGTAATATCACATTCAAGATCAACATCAAAATTGCTCAATCTATCTTTGACTTTCAAGATAGCATTCTTTGCTGCCATACTCCCATTTATTCTGATCATCCCAGGTGAAAAAAGTTTCTTGCAGCATGTAAATTGAAATTCATGACACAACTTATAAAGGTTGACTCATCAAAACTGATTGAAAACCAGTAAGTAGATTGTTTCAACATTCTGATATCGCTCTTAGCAATTTCTCAAGTATCCTTGAAATTTTTTACGAAGATGTCACAGACATGATGAGGACTTTGTGGTAAATCGCATCCATCAGCTATAAAGGCTATCATAATTTTGCTATTGGCAATCTGATCAAAAGTGAGGCCATCCAAAGCAACTAACTTTCCAATCATCTGTTTTAAGATTTCCTTCTTCTTCTTTCCAAAAAATGACTCAATTTTTTTGTCAAATTTTTATTTTTTCACTGCTTCATCAGCAGAGTCATTGCATGTTTTACCAATAACCTCGTACTTAAATTTTAGGTGTCTAATAAGTGAAGATGTATTTTATCTTTTGGCTTTGCAGTTGCTCAACAAATTTTACATTTTGCTTCTTCATCAGATTTCTTGTAAAGAAAATGTTTCCATACTGGTGCATTTTTTTGAGAGCATCTTCAAATTTTTCCACTTTCAAGAGAGATATGATTTTGCAAATCTTTTTGTGTAAAACAAAAAAGGAAAAACAGATTGCTTTATTTTTGTTTGCCACAGCTGCTATTATGGCGACTCCGCAAGATACAAACTTTGAATAACAGATGTTTTTGCTAAAATTGAACATTGTGCGTGACCCATATACATTCTTGCTCTGTGCATGCACTCGTTTCTGTATTAAGTCATTTATTGATCTTAAACTTAAATCATTTGTTGACCTTAAACCTAAATCATTAATTGACCTAAAACTTGTGATAAAAGAGTAAACATGTCTATACATCACGAATAATATTCACTCTCTTGCTATCATGAAATGATACTGAGTGACTAAATTATATGGTCAGGAATAGTTCTGTCTGAGGCATGGCAAAGTGACCTAGCGAATAAGTGAATAAAAGGAACATGGTAATTGGTCATAAAGCATGAGAAGGCATTCAAAAAGCATTCGTTTCAATGTCATCATTCAGTTCGAGCATTAAATGTTGGGGTAGATGATTTGAAAATATACCCATTTCTCTGGAATTAAACATGGTGTGTGAACAAGAAGCAATCTCACTCAATGACTACGCCTACATTGGTAATTCTGACCCATCAGTTCACCAAATTGTAGAATGCTCACAGAGGTGGGTTTTTTTTGATAACTTATATTTACCAAAAAATTTACATTTTCTATAACAAAAAATTCAGGTAATTGTAACAAAATTACTCAGGTATCGGATTCTAGAATTTTCCTAAATTTTCAGGGTAAAAAGTATGAGTAATTTCTGGTAGAAAACCCTAATTATATCTTGAGTAAAAACGAAATTCACAGATGCACCAGAAACATTGGTTACAGGGTATGCAATGATTTAGGCTAAGACATGTAAGTATTATAAATACTGTATTATGCAGAACTACTTTATACATAAAAATAGTAAAAAA
>OY776302.1:32454051-32511526 GCA_963675345.1 Trididemnum clinides | reverse complement strand
CCAGTCAGCTGTCTAAAATTCCTGGCTTGTTGCCTAGAATCAACAAATTAGTTGCTAAAAATTATGTAGTCTTGCGTTTTTTCAGCTTAGTACTAAGTAGAGTTCAATTAAGAACTTCAATGTGGGGTGAGACAGCTAAACATACAGACATGTCGGTTTTTTTGATTAAATATCATATTTTATATATTACCTAACAAATATAATGTAGCTTACCAACTACTCTACGTAAGATTGAACAATTAGGACGTGGTAAAAAATAAAAAAACTAGGTGAGAGAGGCAAGATTTAGTTGATTTGGGCATGTACTGAGAAGAGAAAACAACTACATTGGAAGAAGAATAATGGAAATGGACTCACTAAATACAAGTAAAACGGGAAGACTAAAATGATTTATGAATGGGGTGAGAGATGATATGAAAAGTTGTGAATTTATGGAGGGTTTGAAATAAATTGTGAAACAGGGAGAACAATGATGTGCTGCAGCAACCCCGGAAAGGGAACAGTCAAAGAAAGAAAAGAATATACAATAATTAAATATTAAAAAACTGGCAGTGATATAGCAGTTAAAGTAACTGCTTAGCAGTCAGTGCACTCGGGTTTAATTTCTTTGTCAACTCATATCAAAAGACTTTTAACACTTTTAATGCAGCTTGGTTTGTATGCGATCGCTGTTGCATAGCAGAGTTTTCCTAATGTTTTTGGAAGGAAACTATTTCTGAGATACAAACTACCAGATAAGTTTCTTTGTTTTGCTAAAGTTTTCATAACTGTACCGAATAATGCAATTGATTGCATGAACACCAATACACTGACGCAATTATTAATTTTTTATTTTTATATGCTCAATTAGGTGTTTTATGGCTGAGTTTGCAACCTGGCGGTCTAATGTTGCAAGTAAGCACCAAATCACAAGTTATAATTAAAGCTTTTTGCCAATTTATTAGATACTCATGAAAATACACGGGAATTACAAAATAATTTAAAAAATTTTGTATTTCTCACTCAACAGACCAAATTTTCCATGTAGACGTAGATCTATGTCGTTCTGCACCCTATGCATTGTCTTCTCTGAAGTAAGTATATGTCATCTTTCACCAAAAGTGCTAAACAATGTTATTCATAGCTTCCATGCTTGGTACTTAGAATGATAGCAATAGTATGGAGAAAATGGTGCCAAGTTTGCTTGTTGTGCCTTTTGGAAGGACAATTAGTGGGATTCATTGATCTTTATGTGGTAGATAGGAGGTTGCAATTTATAGCAATTTACTCGGCGTGGTTGGCCAGTTTGATTAATGATGTGAAAACAGAGCTTGAACTTGTAAGCATGAATAAAAAAATCAGCTACATATGTACATTCTTGTTATTTAAAACAAACTTCAATTCTTTTTCAGTTTATTTACTACGATTGGCAAAATTTAAAGAAAAAATACTAGCCAATCAAGTAATCCTTCAACAAAACTATAAGACACAATGCTAAATTTTGAATGTTTTGGGTATTGTTGTTGGTTTAGAAAAGATTATTACTTATGACACAGCTTTGTGAGATCGAGATAACAACATGAAATCATTGAAGACGTCACAATAAATTCTTGTTGAATTTGTGCTCGCTTGTCTAAATCATGAGTAAGAATAGCAACATAATATGTGTTTAACTTCATGCCCTTTCTGGCGGCATTGTTAACAACTTTAACTCTTTGCACAATCAGTTTAACGTCATTGTAATATTTTGATAACGACAACAAATTGGAAGTTTCACTAAATCAACCACTCTGTTTATTTAACGCAGAAAATAAAAACCATTAATCAAGGGCAGTAAAGTCTGTTGGGGCCAGATCAGCTGTAATAATATGCTGCCACAAAGGAATTCCTTGCTAAAATTTGTCAGGTAGTGGTATTAGTAATAAGCATCCAGCCATTTTTGTTTCATTAAATTTGTCACAATGGCATTGTCACTAAACAAAAAGCCTACTGTTTTTTCTGTTAAATACCACCGATGCTAGGTCAGTTTGTTGAATGCAGCATCAGCAATTACATGATTGATTCCCAGTATGCCAATGCATCGAGTAAAACTTTCAAATTATTACAACATGCATCACTACCAATACTTACTTAGTTTGAGTCAAGCATGAATATAAAACAAGGCCAAAAATTGATTGACTCATTAAAATTGTTCCACTACATCAACATCACAGTGCTGCTGGTGAGACCACATAAAAATTTCTGATGTACCAAACTATTCCCATCTGCCACTCCGTGTTTGCTCCAGGACAATGGTATGCAACACTGTTTTAAGAAATAGCTTCTCAAGTGCTTGTCACACATTTCATTTAATTACCTCTGATTGTCATGATCTCTTTATTGCAGCATTTGGATTTAGCAGTCAATATTTGTAATACAATTACAGCTTGTATTGCTTGTTCTTCAAGCGCATCTTGAAAAAATACTACGTTTTATACTTTTGTTTGGTCAATTTTATCTCAATTAAGTTTGAAATCTACAGACAATTTATTTTCAGATCCAGTTGTTGGATTAGCAAATACTGATTTCCTCATGCCACTGACCACTAGCTCGTATACATGATGATGGCAGGCATAATGAAATACTTTTTTGCTAAACATTTTTTAAACACTTTAGCAGCCCCATATTTCCACTCAGTGTTACTAACAGTGGCATCAAATAATAGTGCTCTCACTTTTTTAGTTATGTCTCATGTTCCTGGCATTTTGTAAGTGGCTTGAGCTTGTGCTCTTCCTGAGGAAGCTCTTGGTGGAATTACACTTAGTTGTGTACCATTTGTGCGATTAGTTTCACCAGAAGCAATGATACTCAAAACATCATATTTAGCACAGAGCGATCAAGAGTTAATTTGCCATCCCAGTGGATAGCTAGGCTGTTTGGTGGATTTTGGGAAGGATCTTCACGAATTTTTTGTGATAACTAGTATTGACCAGCGATATGTGCTAACCTCCAACCCAACCTCCTCCTACTCGGCTCCCGCCTCCGTTTTAATCCCACTCCAACTTTTCTCAGGATCACCTTCGACCACACTCTTTCCTTCTCTAAACATGTATCTTCACTGAAGGCCAAGTTTTTCCCACATCTCAAGACCTTACGCTGTATATCTGCTTCCTCATGGAAGCCCTTCTAAGAAGTCCCTCTCTCTTCTGTACAAATCTTTTCTTCGGCCCCTTCTCACCTACGCTTCACCCAGATGGTTTCCGTTCCTAAGCATCACCAATATCACCAAATTGGAACGCCTCCACCGAGTGGCCAGTCGCACCATCACTGGCTGCCTCTTGTCCTCCCCTATCCCTCTACTACTCACCGAGGCTTTTTTACCTCCCCTACGAGTCACTCTGACTCATTTCACTCTTTTTTCTTATGAGTGGGCTCTTCGTCTCCCAACCTCTTTTCCTATTTCAGGTTTGGCCAGACTTGGAGTGTAACCAAGACTCTGCAGATCGTCCTGGAGAGTCTTTGCGTCCACTCACCCACTCATGCTTCCTTCTACTTGTTCTAGGGAGGCTCTTGTTGCGTGCCCTCTCTGTCCTCCTTGGAATATGCCTTCGTTCACGGTGAAGTCCACCCTTTCCACTCCATGCTCTCGCTCTGATCCCCTTTTTCTTGCCAAGGTGCGGCTCTTGCCTACCTTAACTCTCTCCCCTCTCATGATCTGGTGCTTTGGACAGACGGCTGTTCCTTTTCCTTTTGGCAAGGGCGGCTCCAGCATTCTTGCCAACTGCTCTCTGTGGCACTGAGACCACTCTTTCCTTTTCAGCAGGCCCAGTATGCCCAAGTTTTTCCGCTGAAGCTTGCGCCAATCTGCATGCTCTTTGCCAGTCTTGGCAGCACCAACAAGTCTGCCATTTCTCTTCTCTTCTCCTATCATCTGACTCTTGTTCTGTTCTCGCCACCCCGTCCACTCCTCCATCTTTCCTCTTATCTCAAACTCTGTGGCAGATCTGGCAGGAACTGTCTTCTCTTTCATCCTGTTCTATCAGGCTACAATGGGTTCGCGGACACTCGTTTCTTCCAGGGATGGACGCGACTGATGATCTGGCCAAATGGGGAGCACTACTTGTGCCCTTTGCAATCCCCTGTAGTTTCTTTCCTCTTATCTCTCGTCTTATCTCAGACTGGAGGCATACTGTCTCATCAAAGTATTTTGACACACAGGTTCCCTCGATTTCCACTGAGAAACTTGTGCTCCCTCGTCATGCTCGCTGTGTCCTCTCTCATCTACGCTGCAACGGACACAGCCTTCTTTTAGGTTTTTATCTCTCTAGGATTGGCAGAACTGAGAATCCTTCATGCAGCGCCTGTGAACACTTGTCCCAGGACATCTCTCATCTCATTCTGCACTGTCCAGCTATGGACTCTTTGCGCTGCTCACTCTTTGGCGACTCTCTATCTCTTTATGACTTTTGTTCCAGGCCCTGGTGAGTTGTCCAGCTTCTGGGGCTCCAAGGTCTTTTGCCATGGCCCGATTCCTCGGAAGGGGTCGGGTAAACAACAACAACAACATATGTGCTTTTCTTGTTGTACTTCACAACAACCTTAATATGTTGATATCATTACCACGTGACCTAATAAAAGCCAAAGCTATCGCTGTGGCTGCATTATCAAAAATTTTGAGCTTATCAAGAACTTTTGTTACCTCATTATTGTCAATTGTACTTAATGGTGCTCAGAGTGTGACTGCTGTACGTCGATAGCTAGTTAAAGCATCATCATATTTAGAACTAGTTGTGATAGTGTTCTTACTTACAGAGAGATTTGAAGACAGTTTCTTGCTGTTTTCACTTCTGGTAAAGCTCTTTAGCAATGGAAAGATATCCCTGTAATCTGCACGGTTAACACAGCAATTGCTGGTGCAAAACTTCATTTTTGCCTCTCATGCTTGCAAGTCTTGCATTTTGCTAATCTCTGAAAAAAAGTGGTATCATCTTTTTTTTTGATTTGTTAAAAATCTGTTATTTTTCATAACAGTTACAGCACCATTTGTTTGATTGTCCCACTACTTGTCAAGTTTGCCAATAAAGGATATTCACCTGCCTCCAGGAACAATTTTTGTGTTTATACTTTTTTTTTAATTTAATCTATTTGTCTCAAATTTTCTCTAGTCTGACTTAAGCGTTTGTCTGGTTATTGTTTCAATTCCTGTCATTTGCCAGAACAGCATCACATTTGCTATGGTTTCTACAATGCTAGGTTAATTGCTGAGCTTGGTCAAGAAATTTCTTGCATATGAACCACGATTTGCATACCTTGTCCTATAGTAGGAAGCTTCAAACTACTAATTGATAATAAAAAGTAACCTAGCAAATAATGCTCTGGCAAAGAATAAGTTCTCTTCTGGTCAATCTTTTTTTATATTAGATGACGTTTCCATTATTGTCTTTAATAGTTTTTTATGGCAACAATATTCCAAAAATAATTAACAAAGTCAAGATATGAAAGAAATAAGTGTAGTTTGCACTGATAATAATTAAATGATGTACAGACGTATGTGTGATTAAACACATTGAAAGGTGTATCAACTAATTATTCCTTTACATAAATACATTAATAAATAATGTGACTAGATTACGGTAGTAATCACACACACGCTTCTAAATAAGCATTTTAGTATGATTGTTATTTGTCAATTCAATACTTTCCAAAATCTAGCTGAGAAGTATGATGCTTCATGCAAATTAGCTCTTGATGAACCACTGTCTTCAAAAAATAGAAACTATTAAATCGAGGTTTTCAACTTGTCAGAAGTTACTAACTATAATGTAAATCAGATACAAGTCTTTCATTTTACGATGTGAGGTAGGCCTATGAGACAAAGTTTACAAAGGAGTAAACTTTATGAAGAGATTAAAAACAACGCCATTTATAAGTTGATGTGATTTTGAGCTCTAGTTACATGCTGTACTCGTACAACAGTTGTTAAATTTTATGAGATCGCACTGTGACTCTCTGTAAATGTAGCTTGGTGTCTATGATATGCATTTTTACCAAAGTAAAACAGTCCCAAGTCTACCTCAATTAGGTTTACATGTTTAAAAAGCTGGTTTTTAGCAAGTGTTAACCCCGTTAAACAAATTCCAGTGGACCCACCATTGCAATTTAATTTCTGTATTTTTTTTTGTTTTTGTGATGTCATCAATGATGTCATGTTGTTTTCTCAATCTCACAAAACTGTGTGATGAGTGATTATCATTTCTAAACTTGCAACATTACTTAAAACATTTAAAAATTGAGCATCTAAACAAACAAACCTGAAATTATGATTAAGGGAGGTCTTGGATTTTATCAAAGACCTTTAACAGAGATACACAACTGCTAAAGTTTTTCCAGCTTGAAAAAAATTTTGTCAGTGTATTTTTACAACTTATAGAATGGGATAAGCTGTGAAAGCTTTAACTTTTCCGAATGTGTTAGATCGTGAGATTGTGATAGGCAGTACGGAATGAATGCATTGATCATTTAGACAAAGATCATGGCCTTTTGAGTGGCTGTTCTAATCACTCTCTTTTGTGCCTACCAAACCTGATATGCATACTTTTTTGACTTTAAACATCTTAAACGTTTTTAGCAAAAAAATCAAAAATAAGACAAGTTTGCTGAGAGACACTATTCAGTGACAACCAGATCTATAACCTTGCATTAGTGCCCACTATGGAAGCCATTATTTTCTATCACTATCTTTGCTGGATGGCTGACGTATTACAGTTCTAGATTGCCTTGGATCATGATCTGCAGAATAGTTACCACTGGTATAAGACTTTAAGGAAGGCTGAGGATGCTCTTTAAAGATCAACGGAGGTCTACTCTAACCCAAATCATTGTTAGCTTAAACACATGGAAAAAATGCTGGAAATAGAACAGACTGTAGAAAAGTCACTTAAGATAGAACTATATCCTTCGAGATTAACAGAAGAAGTCAAAAGAACAAAAACTTTATACTGCAACCACTCATTCTTTCTTGTCATCTTTGCAACTGTTTTACCATTACTTGCACCTACAGCTGCTGACACCGACTGTAGAAACCAAAGGTTTAAAGATGGAGAAAGTATATGCCTGGATTTTGAGTTAAAGCCAACTCAATGGAAATATCAGAATAGACATGGTCTTCGAATGACAGATACAAGAAAAGATTTGTGAATTCCAAGAAAAGATATGTAATAATTTTTATAATAAAAGTTTTGTTAGCTTTAAAGGATTGTGCCAGGACAATGTATTTATCCATATTTTACAGATATAAAATAAAGTGGCAAAAAAATGCCTGACGGATTCGTTCTTTTATCATTGACGTTAGATCTTGATGAGTAGGCATAGACTTGGAAAGAACTCTCTTGGTCAGACTTTGCTGAATTCAAATTAGCGGGGGCCGTTTACACTAATTTATCTATAAAATGGGATCAGATTTTTCAGTGGTCTAGGAATACAAGCTGAGAACGGTAGACAATGTACTCAGGATTGCTTAGTCTTTTGAAGCCCATGTGGATTACTTGGTCCAACTGACCAGAGTTTGATGACAAGTCAGTGCAGTGGGTTTTAGAGTTTTTTTCAGTTATGCATATTGTAATTCACTTTTTTAATTATTTGTGTTGAATCTCCGGAAGCACCTTTACTTGAGTACTGTTAAGTTTGTTAACGCTTTCTGATCTTCAGTTTTACATTGTAATTGTTATTTTTGTGTTTTAGTTGAGTGTGATGGTAAAAAATAAGTACAAGTGAATTAATTTGCTTATCATTTTCTAATTTATTTGGCAGCAGGTGCCGCAATGTGTACCAGGCTACTTGTTTGTTTGTGGTTACCCCTCCTCTTCCTCGGGATGGAGGTACGACATGAACGGCAATGCTCATGCTGTCAACCTAATTGATATTAGGCTAGGGGAAAGATGGCAGCACATTTCGAACCAGTCTTGAATGACTGGTAGCCCCACCACCAACAAAATGGACTGCCACTGGTGGGTACCCAAGAGTCGCCTTTTACGACATGCTGGGTTAGCAACTTCACAATTGTAATCCGGTGAAGTATGGGTGGGCCACCTGTCTGCCGCATAAAGGTGGAGGCGTCCCGTTAAGTGCCTTGCCCAAAGACACAACAAGCAAGCTTGCCGGCTTGTTCTCCACACTATTCCTTTTTTATGTTGAGCGCCAAGCAGGGAAGCTGTGAATACCAGTTTTTAAAGTCTTTTGCTATGACTCGACTTAGGGAATGAATCCCAGGTCTACTGACGGTGATGCAGACGCTCTAACCACTACACCATCGCACCGGTTCTACCAGGCTACTTTGGTTGCTCAATCAACAACCACCACAAGTGCTGTGGTGTTTACTGATTTTTTTACTCCAAATTTAATCATGTATGAAAGAAAGTTGCTAGTCTGCACTCTCTGCAAGTTCCGAGTCTGCACACTTGCCACTACAATAAGTTGATGACCTTTTTTTACTGATCAGTGGTGTTTAGATCTAAAGATCTTTGTTATTTTTAAACTCTTGCCGAAAAAAAGTAGATTTATGCTATAATCTGGAAAGGGATTTGCCAATTCAACTGAAAGAAAAAACGTTTTGACGTGTCTGAAATGATTTTTTAAAACATTTGATATAGCATTGGATGATATGATTGCATTGGCAAAAAAATCATCTTCAGAATATAGACGCCAAATTACAATTACAATTACTACTTAACAAAACTATTAATGCTATCTATTATGTTGCAGCCAACTAACCAACCTGAAATAATTGAAGCAATATTTAGATTAGATGTAGTGTAGTATGGCGGTTTATTCATCATGCTTGTGTGTTTTGTTGCTAGCTTTGAAAGTTTGCCCACATTTGTGTTCTGTGTGATATCTGCGTGGCTGTGCCAGGAATTTAGGTAATCAATAGCTTCTTATGATCGCAATTAAAAAAATTAAGCTTTTTTTGGGGTTTTATTTGTCAAGAAAGGAAGATGTTTTTGCATAATGAGGTAAAATCTGGTTAGAGTTGATCCATTGCTTTCTGTTTTTGTATGGAATCCTGAAAGAAGGGATGTTGGTTCTTGAATGATTTTTCCACTGATAAAAGATTATTGATGCAGTTTTCTTTCCAGTTTTGGTTTATGTCATTATATTCCATAATTTTATGTTAGAAAGGATGCTTGGAAGTCAATAGTTTTGTGGTTTTTACTTTATTGTGTTTTTTTAGTGATGTTCTACTGATTTTTATAGTCTTGAAGTTATTGTATTTTTGCTGTGACTGCTTTTCTTCTCTGGTGTAGCAGAGCAATAGCACTGCAGTCGATTTCAGTGCACCAGTGATTGGATGCATTGATGCTTGAAGTTGTACGTCTCTTACTTATGTTTAACAGCATTAAGTGAAGCGGTTTTATTGATAATCTAATTTTTTAAGCATGCTAAATTTATTGTTGCCTTGCAGTTGAGTAATTCATTCAACAACGGTATTCAAAGTGCCACATTCCCAGACATAATGATTTCTAAAGTAGTGCTCATATATAAAGCGATTTCAAAACAAGATTGGATAACTATAGACCCATTTCAACACTTTGTCACTTGAACAAAATTTTTGAAGCATTTCTTCATAAACAATTATCAAGTTTTTGAGTAAAAACACATATTTAACAGATTACAATTTAGATTTTGAAAAATCTCTATAAATTATGTAATTACAGTTGAATCCGGTTAATTGCATAGTCAACTTGCCAAACTATTTTATGCAATTAAGCGGATTATGCGTTTATCAGAAATTAGTATAAACAAACAAACAAGTTTGGGATTTACAACTTTTATGCAATAAAACATATTATGCGATTATTCATTATGCAATTAACCGGATTCGTTTGTACATACTACTGTGAAAAAGGTTAAAATAATGCCACAACAGCAAATGCACTAAAGACTTGTTTTTGGTTTTTTATTACATTTGACTGTCAGTCACAATATTATATTGTGTAAGCTTGGAAGTGTTGGAATCGAGGATTGCCATTAAAATTAATATTATCTTACCTAGTGAATAGAAAACAGGATATATCTGTTAAAGATAAGCATTCCTTTGTAATGTTTCCAATAGTTTGTGCGGTTCTTTATGGTGTTGCACTTTGGCTTCTACACTTCCTAATATGTGAAATTGATTTGACTAATTGTACTTTTCGTTCATGCACTCAAGTTCATGCTTTGTTTGCTAATCATTTGTCAGACTGGACCACCACGATGAGTAGATTGCTTGTCTCCACCACCTACCTGTCTGCCACATAAAAATGGAGATATGCCGTTAAGTTTTCCCAAGAATGTAACCAGCAAACTTGCTGGCTTTTTTCCACTAAACCTTTTGTGCTGAGTATCAAGTAAGGAAGCTGTCAATTGAGTTTTTGGAGTTAGTGGTATAACTCAAAAAGAGAATTTGACACATGTACACTGACTATAAAGTTTGTTCTCTACTAATTGCACAATTCAATATGTTGTAGACCCTACTTTATTACTATATGTCATAGAAAAAAGTGCCGTTCAAGTTGACAGCAATGCATGGACTTATTTTTTGGAGGCACATGTCTCATTTAACTTTTGAATTAGGGTCAGCCCAAAAGCTGGAGAATAAACAAAAGAATTAGCAAATTTTGTAAAATACGGTAATAACCAAAGCTTTCTCTTAGGAAAGTTTTCTTGCAGCAAGGACAAAACCAAGAAAACACATTTGTGTGAAAAAACTTTTTCAGAAATTTTTTGTTTAAGATGTAAATATAACCGACACCATAATGCATCATTTCATATCTGTATGCATTTCATGTCTTTAATTGTAAATTAAGGCTATAAGTTAAATTTACATCGAAATATTGAATAAAAGTAAACAACATTGAAGTTTGAAAATATTTTTTAAAAATTTGCCTCTATTAGTAATTACGCTGAAGATGTAAAAATTATTTAATACATCACTGAAAAAAGCTTAGTAGTTGAATCTCGTTATAAAAAAATTGTGGAAAGCATAACTCCTACACACACTTTTGACTATGACTACGATGTAGAAAGAGTCAGTTATTAGCACAGGTTCGGTCTTTCAACATTATAATTTGAATGTTACATGTTTGCATATTACATGTTTGCTTAGTCTTCAAACCAAAGTTCACTTACCTTTTAAGGTGTAATGCCTCATTTTAACTTTTTTACACCAAAATAACATTTTTCATGGTTCTCAATTGTAAAAGAGAAAAGTGCTGTGTCATTTAAAATATATGATTTTAGTCTTGCAAATTTCATAAGAGCGGAAATTATGATGTATTCACATCAAGTTTTTAGATTTAGATTTTCTGTATCCATGGAATCTATTGTATGATTCTGACCAATGAGTGTGTATGCAATAAAGGTTCTTACAATCTCGGTAACATGTGGCTGGAACTTCCTGTCATCTCCTTTTCCTCTTTTACCAGGCTGTAATAGAGTCCTATTTATTCATTTCTTTTGGATAACTTCACGATTGAGGTGCACTTCTTCAGCCATTTCCATATACTCTTTCTTTTACCTCTCATATTTACTCTTTTGGACTGGAGGCATACTGTTAAATTAAACTTGATGTCAAAAATTTTTGACACGCAAGTTCCCCCAGTCTTCACAGAACAATTTGTACTTACCATGATCACTCCATTCTCTGTCTTTAGGAGCATAGCCTTCTGTTGAAGGAGCATAGCCTTCTGTTGAATTTTTGTCTTTGAAATCGGCAAAAGTGAGAATTTTTCTACTGCGCTTGTGGTCACTGCCATAGGTCACTTATTTTATTTTGTACTCTCCTGTTACTGACTCTTTTATTTTGCCGATTTTTTGGCAACTATTTCTTTACTTATAACCTTTGGCCATTGAAAGTTGCCTGACTTTAGGGGCTTCATGGTTCTTTACCATTTTCTGCTATAAAGAATAGGTCGCCCAACAATAACAAAAACTTTCTGGTTAATTGAAACATAAGATGAGTAAATTTGTATAGCCCAATTATAGTTTTGGAAACAATCTTGCAATTCTTAAGTTTACCATCCTTTTCTTAAGAAGCTCTGACTAATGGAAAGTGTCCAGGTGCATTTCAACATTTCCACTAGTGACCGTAGCATTGTGTCACTTCAAGATCTGATATTTTCTAATTAGTGTGAATTTACGTAGAAGAATATATTAAAATCTTGTGTATTAAGCACCATTTTGGGTGTGCATGTTTATAAACTTCTCGGAAACTGCAGGACACATAAACATTAAACTTGGCACAAACGATTAACGTTCCGGGAGAAGAGCCATATTAAGAAGGTTGGTGACACCATAACTGAAGACAATTTTATGGTTTGCATCTTTTGTGTGAGGAAAGTAGCTTTAGCAGCTAACAATTGGAATATTCTGACAATTCTCAGCAAAAAAGCAGAGCCAGGACACTGCTGTATATATTTTATTAGGAAGTTTTTTTAAATGCTGTTGGCATTGCTCACCAAAATAGTGCAACTGTAGGCTCATACAGAAGCCAGCACCCAACCCATCAGCTTGGAAAAAAATGCATTTCTTCAGGGGGGCATTATGTTATCATAATGAACGTTTTTTCAATATGGTTTGAAAATATAACCTAGAAGGGCGGTTGAAAGATATAAAAAACTACTTTCAATAAAATAACAACTTGAGCTTCAGTGACATTGTAAGAAGCAATTCTTTTTTAACCACTTGCTGACGGATGACATATATATACCGTATTTTCTTGAATAGAAGCCACCCTCTAATAGAAACCGCACAAAATGTTTAAAAATAAAAAATAGAAGCCGCCCTTGAATAGAAACCGCACAAAATGTTTAAAAATAAAAAATAGAAGCCGCAATGTACAAAAACGTTTCTTTATTGATACAAGAAAACACATCTAAGTAACAACACACAACAAAAACAACTCAAACATGTTATGTTTTATTTCAACTACTGTATCAATGGTTTTCATTATCATCATCAATAATACTGATATCATTCAAGTAATTACTGTCAGTGAGACTTTCATTTCCAAGACAGGAAATTTTTGCGACATCATTGGTTGTAATCCCGCAAACCTCAAAAGAGTTTATTACAACCTCTTTTGAAACTTTTTCCCATGCCTTAACAACCCACTGAATTTGCAGCAAATGACTGGGTGCTTTTATTTTTCCACCCTTAGTGTATTCAAATTGACCTTTTCTAAACCAGTTGTCATAAAACTCACAAAAGAATGATTTAAACGGTTTGTTAATGCACACATCAAGTGGCTGCAAGTACTTCGTGCAGCCCCCAGGAATGACTGACATTACAGTGTTATATCTCTTCAATTGTTCCTTCCTTTCATCAGAAATGTGACATTTAAAAGAGTCCCGCGTTTTGCAAAGGAAAAGCATGCGTTTTGCAAAGGAAAAGTTTGTCCACACCTTTTCAACCCATTCCAAAGTAAGATTTTCGTTCATCCAACCATTTCGCGTTGCTGCCACCACAACCCCGGGGATAGATGCAAGCTCTTTCTTGACTTTTGCAACTGGAATTACCACATATGGTTTTATTTTTGTCCCATCCGCTTTTACAGCGAGACATACAGTGAGTCGGTTTTTTTCATGCCTTGTGGTTTTAATGGGAATTGTATGGACGCCTCTGCTGTCGACTGTGGTGGCACTGGGCATGTCTGCCCATATTGGCGTTTCATCCATGTTAGCGATCATGGCTGGTTAAAGACTGTTGACATCTATTTGCTTCTTGTTAAAAGCGATAAAGTTACGAATTTTATTCTCAAGATCGTGTGGCATTGATTGTCCTGTAATCGTTCGGCGTCTGATTGACAAATTATATCTTTTCATAAAGTTAAATAACCAACCACGCGAAGCCTTAAATTCAGTCAAGCTAATTTCTTCAGCCATTTTTGTAGCCCAAACCTGGATTAATTTTGTGGAGACATGACGGTGTTCAGCTCGTTCTCTGGCAATTTTCTCCATTACCTCTTCTTCCACTGTGGAGAGGCATGGCTTTCGCCCAGCTCCATCAAGCCTTAATCTCTTCTTTGATGGTCCTGGTTGCTTGTAAGCTTCATTTATTTCCTTCTTCTTTTGCAATCATCTCCTTACCATTGACTCATCGATTTTAAACTTTCTTCCGGTCTTTCGATTTGAATGATTATCAGCAAACTTAATCACTTCGGTCTTGAATTCTATGGAATAAGCACGTCTTTTGCTCATGTTTACAAATAACTTTTTATGGAGGGTTACAGAATTTCTCCAAAGCACTGCAGCTTGCTAATACTGATAACGGTAGATACAACGTTTTCAAAATAAAACGTTAGAGTGTTAGGTCCTGTGTTATATAAAGACTATAATTGAGAGCTTGCACACGCAAAAAAGCAGTTGTCTAAAACTTTTAAACAAAAGAAAGCCCAGATTTTTGTTGCCACCTAGTAATTAACACTTCCTCCGTTTGCTTTTATTTAGTGCTTTACACAGATGTGACAGAAATTGCAGCTGTTGGATTAACAGTTGGGTAGCACGTGATGACCTACTTACGAGTGTTTCACAAGAAACAATAGAATTGCAGCTGAGTTACTGTTTTTTACTGTTTCCGTTTTCCTGTTACGTACTTATGGTGGATTAACTTGAATGCTCACTCGACACCAATTAGAAGAATAAACGTTCATATAAAAAAATAGAAGCCGCCCTTGAATAGAAGCCGCCCTCGAATAGAAACCGCACAAAATGTTTAAAAATAAAAAATAGAGGTCGCGGCTTCTATTCAAGAAAATACGGTACGCGCATGTAAATTTTTGCCACCCAAAAGACGGATGACATATATATGCACATTTTTAGTCTTGGCAAAAAGATGAATGCCGTTTATATATGCTAAGGTTCTAAATGGAGTTTTACTTGATTTTGGGAAACACTAAAGCAGGGATTTTCAACCGGGGGAAGGAATATTCGACTAAAGGGGGAAAAGAATACCGTCCGCAAGTGGTTAAGCATACTTTTTTTATTGAGTGCTGGAAAATACTTTGATTTTGTTGTAATGTTGTTTGCTACCATTTTAACAAAACAGCATTTACAATTAATATTTGTTGTCCCTTTGAGAGCTAACGTAAACGGTAATGGTTTTAATAGTTAACAGTTTAACAGTAATAGTTTTAATAGCTAACGTAAACAGTAATTTATATTTATTAAAAATGTCGGTCACTACATGCTGCCATTCAAATTATCAATATTGCAGAGTGATGGACTACTTCACATTTTTTTAAACTAATTAAAAATTATTTTATATCTATTAAAAATCATTCTTCAATAATGTTTTTTTAATGTTGCAATGAAAAGTGTGAAATTTATAGTAACTGGACTGCAGGCGGACTTCAGGTTAGACCAGGGCTTCTCAAGCTATGGTTTGCAACCCCATTTGGGGTTGCACGATTTAGTTTTGGGGTTGCAAAACAAATTGGCTGTATTCATTAGAATTAAAAGCTTTTGTAACCCTCACAAGAAAATTAAAAGTAGACCTGTAATAAAATAATTTTGTATTGCATTTTTAGGGGTAATTCTATCTTTATGCTTTCAGTTGTATACTACAATGTCTTCCTGAGCTTTCAAGTAAAAATAAAAAACTGAAGCAAGTTATTCATTGTTACTTCCTATTTGTTGTGACATACTGACCGATATCAACCTTGTTGACACATGGCTTCAACTTGGAAGGAAATTTCCTTATTTGAGAACATTTTTTTATTTGATAAAATTTGACTCTAAAAGTCAGAAAAGGAGAAACTAGACAGAAATGATCCAGCCAAAAAAATCAGGAAGAAACAGGATAATTTGCAACAATATATCTTTACAAAAAATATAGTGTAAAGTAAAATGCCATGTAGAAATACAAAAATTCCAGAAAAAAGCGCTGCTAAACTTCATTTTCCGTGGTTCAAACACTTCTGATGAAAAGAAAAATGTTTATGCCTTATCTATAATTTAAAATCGTATTTTTCAAGCCTGACAAGATAGCTTTCGACTTCTACTAATCTTGGAAAGATTGGTTTGTTTAAGTAGAGCCAAGCAGAAGCCAATGTAAAGCGTGTAAGCTATGCAAGTTGCTTACCACACCAGTAGCGTATTTTGAGGAAGTGTCATGTTCCCTTGCTTTGGCCTTTTCACAAGCATTTAAAAACTAATTATGTTAGCTATATTTGCGTCAATTCTTGACCTTTTTCAATATGCACTTAAAGACATTATTTCAAGAGCAAGCAGTTCTGACATATCAGTTCATTTCTTTCATAAATCATCTTGCACAATATCCAATCTGTTAGATGCGCTTCATAAATTTTATAAAATGACTTTTTATTTTGTTGGTTTTTTGTTTGCTTCTCTATTTCCATCATCTATTCTTTTTTGTTACTGTGTAGTCACTTTTGTGAATTGTGCGCATTTGCATAATTTTGCCCTGGAAAAAGATCTTGAGATTTGTGATCAGTGGTGCAATTATGAAAGGAAACATCAAAGATAGCTCTCAAAGGAAATGACAAAAGCAAAAAATGTAAAAGAACAGATTTTTTGTGACCAAAATATGCAAAATTCTTGCTTTCACAAGATTTTTTTTGTACAATGCTTCGCCTTTTAAAAGAAAATTGAGTTCACGTATTTTATGTAATTGCTTGATAATAAGATTAGGCTTATGTTATGCTTCACTCCCTGCTCTCCTTTCAAAACAAAGCACGTCAGTGCCTGTAAATGTTGTAATGGGACGTTTATTGCTTAAATATTATTAACGTGTAGGCTACCCATCTAGGGGGCGCATAGAAATTTTTTTTCAAAAGTGGGGTCACAGAACAAAAAAGTTTGAGAAGCCCTGGGTTAGACTACCTTTGTACGGTTGTGTCACAAGCTGACCTAATGTTAACTTTTAAGACGTATTGCTCATGTGTAGCAAAGTGAAACAAAACGTCAAGTTTTGATGTGAACTCTTGCAGGATTTAGAAAAAATATCCCTCTTTTAGGCAATAAAATTTGATCGATAGGTTATTCACTTGAGCCATAGCATATTGCAATTATTAAGCTGGAGCTGCTACACTTTTGGTAAAGATTACCTTACATGATGTTACTAGTTGGTGGGAGGCACTACCCTTTTTGCTTTTTCTCTGGCTATGCTTGCATTAGGATCTAGAAACAAAAGCATAGCCAAGGATTTAAGTTTATGAATACAATGCTAAAATATCAAGAAAATTGATAATTTTATCTACCTTTAGCTTTTATGACTCACAGCATGTTAAACACGATGATGGCAGTGGCATTCATGACCACATCTACTGTACACTAATCATCAAACAATGGTCGTTGTTTAATGTTTATAGATGTAGAGGATAACTTAATTAGGTTTGACATGTTATGCGATTTGGCCATTCCAGCAAGGGGGCCAATGTCATTAATTCTACGACTTGAATTAATTGAGTATTATCGCATTGATTGGCATGTAGTCTTTATGACATTGTGCACTATTATGACAGTATTCTTTGTCGTTTGAGCTATTCGTTTTGAACATTATGCAGGAAGATGTACATACACTGCGTGAGAGCTCATGCTCTGTTTGCGAGTCTTCAGTTAAACTGAGCCACTGCGATGAGTAGACTGCTTGGCCCCACCACCTGTCTGCCACATAAAGACCAAGCCATCCCATTAAGTGTTTTGCCCAAGGACACAACAAGCAAGCTTGCCGGCTTGTTCTCCACACTATCCCTTTTGTGTTGAGCACCAAGCAGGAAAGCTGTGAATACCATTTTTTGAAGTCTTTTGGTATGACTCAACTTGAGGGAATGAACCCTAGGTCTACTGACTGCGAATTGCTGCTATAACTGGCGCAATGGCATAGTGGTTAGAGCGTGTGTCTTGAAAGACTTCAGGCTGTAAGCTGTAGTCTGTAAAACGTATGACAGATACCGACAGACCTGTTTTTATCTATTCGATCTCTTCTTTTCTTTGTAAACTAGAATCGAGGTCAGATAACCTGACTCTCAGTGCTTCCACAAGTAATTTTTTTATTTTATTTCAAAATCAAATATCTTCCCTAATTTTTTTGCAGACTTACCTTTGAAGAATTATTCAAAATTGGATTATTTTTAACACTTTTCTAAATGGTTTTGGGTACGTGCTGTTTAATCCTCTGTTGTAGCCTTTGATGGATGGTCACAAATTCAAAGTTGAGGGTACGACCCACTGGCACAAAAATTGGTGTGCCACTGCGATAGTCGGTACGTGGGTCGTATTTCTCAAAGGCTAGAACAGAGGATTAAGCAGCATGTGCCCAAAACCATTCTTCAGGAGCATATTTCTCAGGATCGAAGCACATTGGCTCGCTCTTGCAAGCCAATCAGAAACTTTAAAGCTGAAACTTCCTTTTCTGCTACAGGACATCTTTTACAAAACCCTACATGTGCACGTGAATATAGTGATAACAAATCTTTTGTTCTTGTCCATGGCCGTACTTCTTTTTATCTTTCCACCCTTGAAGCCATGTACATCAAAACATCCAAACCAAATTTATGCAAACAAAAGGAATTCGTTTATGGTCTAAAAATCACACATTAGTTTCTGCTCCTTCCATTGGTCGCTTCTTTTACCAATCACGATAGAGCTTTTTTTCCTTTTTTCTTTTTCGTCATTTGTGTCTCTATATAAGTGACTCACTTCACCTTTTCGCTCTATTTCTGACGGATTCTCTTGAAAAGTGTCAGACGAAAAGCTTTGAGAATGAATACTCTACTTTTTGTAATTTTCAAATTCTGTACCACCAATCAACTCTTCAAATATTTGTGCAGTCGAGTCACAGACCTGACTAATTTTAACTTTTAAGACATATTGCTCATGTAAATCAAAATGGAAGCAAATGTTCAGTTTTTATACAAGGTAGCTCTTGCAAGATTCAGAAAAAATATGCTTCTCTTTAACACAAACATTTGGTCGGTGGCCTATTTACTGAAGCCATAACTGATTGTACATGTAATAACTAATATATAATTGCCAGGCTCTGGATTAAATTACATACCAATATTCTGTTAGCTGCCGCTATTGACTAAGGCAAGGCATAGCCCTTCCAGCATTGACCTGAGTTTGTCCATAAAATCAATCACTGTATGAAAATGCTCTTGGAGAGACAAGTTCAATATGTTGAGTCTTGATAATATATCGAGAGGTAGGCCAGCCTCTGAAGCCATCGGCTATCTGATAGTTTCTGAATGAACTCAACTGACCTTGTCTTGTTATCACGTCTGAAGAATTCAGAAAGCTCCCCTGTTAGTGATTCTACTCTTCTTATCACATTCCCCCGCGATAACCAGCGACTTTAGTGTGATAGAGTAACGCTTCATGATCACTTCCTAATTCTTGGCACAGTTGGGAAAATAGCCGTGTTTGTAAGGAACTTGATTTGATGGTATTTATCATATGCACAGCAGCATCATCAAGTATTAATCTCAACTCGGGTGGTAGAGTTTTACATGCCAGAGCATATCTATGAAGCATACAATGAAGATGCTTTGTTTTAGAATTCTTCTCCACCACTTGTCCTCGAAACCTTGATCGACGTCCAAGCATTGATGGTGCTCCATCAGTTGTGCACCCACATACATTATTCCAGGACAGCTCTTCTCTCTCAAAAAAATTTGAGACCTTATTGAAAATGTCTTCATCTCTTGTTGTCGAATCTATGGTATGACAGTACAAGAAATTTTCCTTCAAATCTTCACCACTGATGTATCGTGCAAAAACCATGAGTTGCGCGCAAGCAGCCACATCAGTTGACTCAAGTTGGATTGAAAATTTTCCTAAGGGTGCCTCCTTTAATTTTGCAATCACTTGTTGTTTGACATCATCAGACATATCTACTATTCGTTGATGAACAATATCATTTGAGAGGGGTGTTGATGCAACCTTCTTCTCAGCATCACATCCAACAACATAGCGAATTATATCTTTGCAACAAGGGACGATTAATTTCTCTGCAATGTTTGTGAGGTTTTTTTTCTTGTGCAATTCTCAGTGATACCATGTAGGATGCATGCAAACCCGTGCTCGCTATAATCCATCTTCTCTTTGCTTGAAGAAAGCAGTACTTTTACTTTTAAGATCTGGGTGACAACTGTGTAGATGGCGTTTGAGAAAGGAAGGCTTCATGCACTCCATGGATAAAAACTTGCAGCATGTAACACACTGCGAAAATTCACAACCTTTTTTGTCAATGGCAGTGAATCCATAGTATGTAGTTTTCATAGTACTTTCTTTTCTTTACTCATGAGGACATAACTATTTGAAGAAATCTAAAGTTTAAATTTTATACAGCAATGTAGCCTATTTGAAACTGTTAATAGTTAGTTTTTCTTACAAAAAATTTTTGTTACCTGAATTTTATAAAAAATTTTAGTTAGCTGAATTTTACAAAAAAAATTAGTTACCTGAATTTCTCATATCTGCTGTAGCTAAATTAAATCTTGGCTAGTGATGTTGTTGCCCTAGCCCTCCACCTAACTATGATTTTCTGCAATGCTTGCAGCACACTGTCTGTGAAGCAGCCTTACACGTATGATAAATCAGAACATCACAAAACAAAACTTTTATTGACGTCCTTTACTGCGAAAACCCAAGAGTAAACTGCTCGCTCCTCGTAGGCAATCCTTGAGCCTTGACAGGCGTCTGTGACATAACAATACCACAAGGATTGCACCACAAAGAGAAATTAGTCAGCAAATTATTACACACGTATCGTCACACACTCACATATAAGCTTGCTGGCAAAGCCATGAATTTCGCATTGTTGCATCACAATATCGTAAATTCAAGCAAAATGTATGCACTATTTTCAATCAACATACATTTTTTAGTATGGGGTGGTAAACAATAGCAACACATGAAAACTTAACTGCCATTCAAGTACCCCTAGAAATTTCCTCGTGAACCCCTGGGGGTTTGCAAACCCCAGGTTAAGAACCCCTGGTTTACACTCCTAACCTCCTTGGTTAATACCAGCATTCTTTTGTCTTACTTACATGGTTTCTTGCTACATTGTCTGTCAGATTATGCATTTTTGATTTATAAAATTTCTTTTTTAATATGCATTGTTATGCAAACGTTATTATTGGCTTGGCTTGATTGCCTACTACCAGATTATTGAAATCTAAGAACTTGCTGACACAATACTGCCACTGATAAGAGCATCACAAAGTGCTAGTGGCAGAAACAGCTCTTTTCAAAGCTGTAATAAATTTCTTTACCATTAACAAAATATTTGAAAACAGATGGCTCACAAGGGTGTGTCAAATTACATCTAGAAGGAATATTTTTCCCTGAAAATGGTGTAATATATCTGCTGGAATCAGATGCAAAACATTTGGTGTTGGTAAGGCTTCTTTCATTCTGTGCTGAAACATAGTCTACGTCTTCAATTGTAATAGTGATTACCATTTTGGCACCCACCTCCAACTTTTAAGTTTGTGCCTCCTCCTCATTGTTAATGGAAGAAATAGATAAAATTTTGTGTTATGATAGGCTCTTTGCGAGTTAAAGCCAATTTGACGTAAGAGTAGGATAAACTGGTTGAGGACTTTTGGGGGCTATGCCCCCTATTATCACACCGTTTTATTACTAATATTGCAATTGTTGCTAGGGTGAAGCTGATGCAGCAGGCTGAATTGATCAAACTAAACTGACAAGTAACTGTGCAAGATAAAGCTGCCAAAGTTGTGTTAGTACAAAATATATGTTAGGTTTGATCATTGTGTTAGTTCGTGGATTGCATGAACATTGGCAACTGAAACTCTATGAAAAGATTAGTTTATTGGATATATTTCAGTTAGCCCAGCCTTGTCAAGAGTTGCTGCAGTAGATGCAGGGTTGCAAGTTTTACTTTGTTTCATGCATAATTTTTTGCCTATTGCTTACAGTATTTTCAAAGTGTTACATAGAATGCTATCACGTTATGTAGAATTTCTGCAGTTGCTACAAGAGCGCTTCTTTACTACTGGTGGTTGAGCTGAAATAAGTTGAGATTATGTTGTTTTATTACTTACATGCAAGTACTGTTAAAACTGTCTATGTGTACATTACAGATGTGAGTAAGCGTTTTTGTCTGATAAAGTATAAATAAAATTGCAGCAGTCCTTATGAAAAGTTCTATCATCTAATGGCGCATTATTACTTGCTATGGTCTCTGGTGATTTTAACATGTTGTGATAACTATATGGCCTTAGCAGTCAAGTGCAACTAGCTCATTTTACGTCAAAAAGCAAAATCCAAAAATTCTCTTTGAAAAACACCAAACAATATGTCATGGTATCAAAAGATATTAAGCAATGGTTTAGAAATTTACACCTTTTTTATCAATCTTTTTTAACGATCTGTTTAGCTGGGCTAACTCAGATTATTGTTTTGTTAAGCAGTAAAAATAAAGCGATAACATGGTTAATGCACACAAACAAGCTTACTTTAAAAACAATGTTTCTGCAAGTTCAGCATTTTGTTTCGATAGCAACTTTAAATTTCTGACTAATTGTTGCTCGGTGTTAACACACAAAATCGTTATTTGCTAACTCATTGCTTCACTGGTTTTAAAGGATAGTGAGGCTGTTTACCCAGCATGTCGTAAGAGGCGACTATTGGGTACCTACCAATTGCAGTCTGACTGTTAATGGTGGGGTTGCCAGCTTAATTGTTTGGTTAGACCACTCATGTCAGAAAACTGAGGTTGAGGGTAAGCAAGGGCATGCTCCCTGTGGAAAAATTTCGCTCCAACAAATCCCCATGACCAGAAAAAATATACAAGTGGCCCCCAGTCCCCGGCAGCTCTTAAATGGGCAGGGAGTGCAAAGAATCTTCGGGTTTAGATCTGAATGTCATGAGATAAGATTTGGTACATTAAATGCTGCAAGTCTTTGTGGAAGGAAAACGGAAGTGTGTGAAGAACTGAGGAAGAGAAAAGTTGATGTGTGTTGCATCCAGGAAGTAAGATCGAAAGGCCAAGGAGCTCGTTTTGTGGGTACTTCGGGACAAAAGTATAAACTGTGGTGGTCAGGAAATGATGCAGGATTCGGAGGGGTTGGAATTTTGGTGAAAGAGGAAATATCTGGGAACGTTGTGGAATAGAAGAAAAAGTGATAGAGTAATGGCGATTGTGCTAACTCTAGGTAGAGAAGTGATGCACGTAATATGTGCCATAAAGTGGAAGAACAGATGCAGAGAAAGTTCATTTTTATGATGACATGGGGAATGAGTGGGACTTGGGAAGTTCTAGTGAAATAATTGTTTCTTCAGGGGATTTTAATGGACATGTGGGGAAATGTGCTGAGGGTTTTGAAGGTGTACACGGGGGGAATGGTGTTGGGAAAAGAAATGCAGAAGGAAGAAGATTGCTGGAGTTTTGTGATGAAAGAGAGCTGTGTGTGGCAAATACTTGGTTTAAAAAGACAGACAAAAGGTAAATCACTTATAGTGCCGGTGGATGTGAAACAGAAATTGATTTTGTGCTTGTGGGGGAAAAATACAGAAAGTATATCAGGGATGTAAAAGTGATTCCATGGGAACTTCAGCACAGGCTGGTGGTCGTAGATCTAGATAAAAAGGTTCTAAAAAAGGTTGTGAGAAAGAAACGGATCATAAGAAGAAAGATTTGGAAGTTGAATGAAAACCGAACAAGAGTGAGATTTGAAAAAAGAGTAAAGGAACTAGTGAGCACAGATGCGCCTGATTTGTGGAAAACTTTTAGGGATGGTGTTCTAAAGGCATGTGACGAACTGTGTGGGAAGAAGAAGTCTAGGAGAGATCAAGGAGACATGTGGTGGTGGAATGAAGAGGTTAAGGATACCATAACAAGAAAGAAGGCGGCATTTAAAGAGCTGTGCAGATTCCCATTAGAACAAAATAAAACTCAATACAAACGTATAAGAAATCAAACGAGAAAAATTGTGGCTAGAGCTATGAGAATGGAAGCTAATCAGGAATTGAATAATTTATATCAGAATTCTAATAGTGTTTTCTACTTCCTTAGAAGAATGAAAAAGGAAGGGAAGGATGTGGAAGGAGGAAGGTGCTTGAGATGAGGAGACGGACGATTGGGTTTTATTGAAGAAGATAGGGCAAAAATTTGGAAGGAACACATGGAAAAGATCATGAATAAAGAAAACGAATGGGACCGCATGGTGGAAACTGATGTAGTAGAAGGACCAGTAGAAAAAGTGGCTCGTAATGAAATTGTGGAAGCAATTCAAAGTATGAAATCAGGAAAGGCAACTGGAACATCTGGAGTAAGTGTGGAGATGATAGTTGCAAGTGGTGAAATCGGGGTTGAAGTGATGATGGAACTATGCCAGCGTGTATTGGATGGTAGAGGAATGCCTGATGAGTGGAAAACTAGTGTGATTGTGCCTATATTTAAAGGAAAGAGTGATGTGATAAGCTGTGGATCATACAGAGAAGTGAAACTGCTAGAACATACCACGAAAATTTTTGAAAGAGTGCTAGAGAGGCGAATACAAACGCTAGTCAATTTGAATGACATGCAGTTTGGATTTTGTGCCAGGAAAAGGAACAGTGGATGCGATATTTATTGTGAGAAGAATGCAGGGGGAATATCAAAAGAAGGACAAGAAGTTGTATATGTGTTTTGTTGACATGGAAAAAGCTTTTGATAGAGTGCCAAGAAAAGTGATCAAGTGGGCCATGAGAAAGAAGGGTCTATCAGAAGTAATAGTTCGGGCAGTTATGAGCCTGTATGATGGTGCAAAGACAAGAGTGAGGGTGGGATCTGCATATTCAGAGGAATTCGAAGTAAAAGTTGGTGAACATCAAGGATCTGTGCTGTCGTCACTATTGTTTGCAATAGTGGTGGACACGTTAATACAGAAAATGCAAGAAGGGGCGTGGTTAATGAATTGCTATATGCAGATGACCTTGTTATCATGAGTGAAGACATGGAAGACTTGAAGGAAAGGTTTTGGAATTGAAAGGATGCACTGGAAAGTAAAGGTTTGAAGGTCAACACCAGAAAAACAAAATTGATGCTCGAAATGTAAAGGAATAATGGAAGGGATGATGGATTCGATCGAGAAGTTATGCGATGAAGTGGAGACAGTGAATGGATTTTTAAAGGAAACTATAGACCAGTTAGCAACAGCGAATGGAGTTAGATGGTATGGACATGTGCTGAGGAGGGATGACGATAGTGTTTTGAGGATTGCTGTGAATCTCGAAGTGAGTGGCAAGAGAAAGCGAAGACAACCGAGGAAGACCTGGAAGAAGCAGGTGGAAGAGGAGACAGAGAAGATTGGTTTGAAGAAAGAGGATGCCCTGAGACGAGACAAGTGGAGGGACGGAGTGCGAGCAATTGCAGAAGGAATAAGGTAAATCCGGCCATCTCTGCTAAAGGGACAACACCGGATAAAAACTGAATTACTACTACATTGATTGTAATTTTAACTTAGTCAGTTATTCTAAAAATTCGACTTTCTTTATGTGGTAGGTGTTGTTGATCATTTGTAAGTAATTCGGCAAACAGAGCTTTGATCGGCTATCTGGCTCGATTGGATTCCACGATGGCTCAACAACACTAGTTTTTCTGGCTAAAAACAATGCTAAAAAAGATTCACCGGTATTTTCGTGTCTATGGCTCTCTTTTTGCCATTGGCCCAGTTGCACAGGCACTCTGTAGCTCCCTTGTTAATCTAGCTCCAATTTAAACTCACATCCATATAAATTGGTCAGACAGTGTTCTTTTTGTTTGTGGTTTGCAAATAGCACAATAAGATGAAGTTACTTCCATACTGCTTTGGCCATGCATCTCACTGGCAGTCATTGCTAATTTCGATAGTTGAGTTTTGTAAGAAACAGTTGTTTTTTATGGGTTTAAAATTTTTGTATCACCAAGAAACAGATTATGTTATTTAGTCTCTTGACGCAATGATGCTCTTATTTTTATTGTGACAATGCTACTTTTATGATTAAGAGGAACATAGTGTAAATTGGTCACCTTTGTTTTTGCAAAATGAACCAAATTTTAAAACTTGTATTAAACTTGGTCTCTTTTTCTCACTCTACGTGATATGGATAAATTGTGATTACTTTTAGATAAGCAATTCTATTCTCAAACACACTGATTCTTTAACTGCTTGCAGCATGGATTATGGGAAGTTGTATCTTTCATGATTATTGTAACTTTTAAGGATTATTGATGTACTTTTTGTTCAGGAATCTCATCCAATCAATATAAGTTGGTTTTAATAGAAATCATTTTGCATAAAAATTATAAATACAAATATTAAAATCTATCACATATCATATATTAGCAAAATCGATTTCGTCTCTATTAAGATGTCATCAGTTGTTTATAACTAGTTTGCACTTATAAACAAAAAATATGCTACAAATTTAAAACACCTGAAAAACCAGGGTTGAATATAAAAAAATTAAGAGTGCAAAACATCACACTAAAATTCATAGTTTAATATGCCAACACCACAGGGAATACATTTGACACACAAGGCAAATCGGAAATTTAAAGCCATTATGAGACAAAAATTCTAGCAAAAAACAGTTATTCAACAAGTAGATCAGAAAAAAAAAGATGAAATAGAGCAGAAAAAAACAAAACAGAAAGGAGAAAAGAAGCGTGAATGGTAATCCCAAAAAGAGGAAAGCAGCAAGCAAGTGCAAGAAATCAAAAATTTTGATAGAAACTGAGCAAAAGCCAGACTGTATTATCTTTCTGTATCCCTAGGACTTAAAAAGCAAAACGTAACAAATTTAAAATAAAAGCAAAAAAGCTCAAACAGAAAACCACAAAGAAATAGTATCTAATTACAGATAGAATAAGTTGACCGATGCGATGGTGTAGTAGTTAGAGCATCCGCTTCACAGTCAGTAGATTTAGGGTTCATTCCCCTTGTCGAGTCATACCAAAAGACTTTAAAAAATGGTATTCACAGCTTCCCTGCTTGGCGCTTAGCATTTAGTGGAGGTTGGGGAGAACAAGCCGGCAAGTTCACTTCTTGTGTCCTTGGGCAAGACACCTAACGGGATGCCCCCACCTTTATGTGGAAGATAGGTGGCCCAGTTTTCCCTCTAAAGAGAGGGTTGGTGGCTGGAAAGGCATCCGACTGTAAAACAAATGCCATGTCATAAAAATGCAGATATCTGCTGTGGCGACCCCTAATCGGAAATAAACCAAAAGAAATATTATCTAATTACAGATAGTATAAGTTGATTGATGTTGATAGATGCATTAATTCTGCAAATCCATTTATCTTTGTACCAGTCTAAAAACCTTTTGCTGGCTTTCCAACAAATGTGACGTAAAAACGAAAGGAAAAATCAGTCATTGCTTTGATATTATCTAGGTGGTGATTGGCATAGTGCGTGAGTACAGCAGTTTGATTGTTTCGGTATTGAAAGTATTGTAAACATGGCAATGTGAGCCAAATACAATGGAAAGTGAGTTTCTGGGTTTGGCCAACATTTTGCATATGACATGAATTACTCTGCACAACCTATCAAATTTTTTCAAATTAATCTTTGATGCAATGCTATATCTTGATCCTTTCTGGTGTAGAGCTGATTGGTAGTTCTAATCACACTTTTATGCTTGCCATGGTTTCCATACAAAGTACAGTTAACATTCGGAAACGAGCTATTATTATTCAGTTAATTGTTTAAATTTTGGAACACACGTTGGTAATTAATTGGTCACTTTATTTTCAATAGTTAGAAACTTTTTGTAAATCAGTCACACAAGCGTCAGACTTCAGTTTATGTTCTTTATTAGTTGGCTTCAATATAGTATTAAGTGGTGTAACCCATATCATTTTATGTTTGCTGGTTTGATATTTCGATTTAGATCCGACTCTGTTCTTTTGCAAAGTTAACAATTTTTTTCATTTAGATTCTTGTTAAAACTGAAACAAAAACACTTCCATTTAATTTTTTTTGAGCATTTAAATAGTCGATATCCAATTCATTTAACCTATATATTTGCATTGCCTAATCAAAAACTAGTAATTCATATACAGAAAAATATGATGTGATTGGTTATTTAAAAACAGTCTCTGTAATGCTTATTCATTAGTGTGATTTTTGTTATAAATCCATTCTTGTCGGCTGTGAGAATAACATGTAGCACATCCAGAAACTTTCGCTGTGTATTAGTTATTATGGCCATATACTGGTGCTAGTTTCAAATCGCGCTTTTTAGACTAAAGTTAAAGTACAAGTGTTATGTAGTCTACAACATTTTGTCCGATTGAAAGCCAATGTCTTCAAGAAATCTGTTCAAAATTTGGTCCTGGTTAATCACTGATTTGATTTGTATAATTATATAGTGAGAGCAATATTTGGTAGTGACACAAAATGGTTATTTCCAGTGACAATGAATTTTGACTAGTTGTAAAACTTTTCTTAATATTGGGTTATGACGTTGTTTAAACAAATCAATGTTAACTGAGCGATGATAAATTGTGCATTTAGTGAAAAGTCTGACTGTTTTTTGAGAGCTTGGTGTAAGGAATCTTTCATTAATTTTCATTTGTTTTAAGAGGTCATGTCAATAGTGTTGAGACAGATTGATTGAATGTGATGCTTTTTGTGATTTGATTGAATTGAACAGTTTTTGCTACTTTAGCAACATGTGGAATCATTTGTAGGCAGTATGAAATTCAATATCTGAAAGAGTTACATAGCTCCGTTGGGATCTTTTTTGATACTTCTGAATATCCTCAACAAAAACTGCAGGCAATGGTAAAGAGCTTAGCCATCTGGGCATTCACATAGCAACTCTTAAGTAAAACTTGAATGCCGGGTTGAGAATCCGGTAAAGAGACCAGCTATACAAAGTTTAGTTCAATCAATCTCATTTGCATACCAAAATGATCAGTTGCATACCCTAGCTACAGCTATTGTGTAGTAATGATGCCGCTTTTGTTTTTTATCCCAGAATTGTACCCCATGATGTGTATTGTGGTTTTGCTCTGGCTTGGGGCAATTTTGGTGTAAAGATCACTCTCAGCAAAGCAGTAGCCTTCTCATTCGGCGCATCTAGTTTACCTAACAATTTTGTAAATGGTACTGAGTTGGACATTGTTGACAGATTTGTTTACGTGGGTACATCCATCAAATCGGCAATGTGGACAACAAAATAAGTCGTCACATTGGTAAGGCTTCTGCCACCACCTTTGGGTCATTTACGGTACCATTTATGGACTCAAGTTTGGGATAACTATCATCTACCTATAAAGCTAAAAAAAGAAGTGTATGGTGCATATTTCTATGTTTCCGCACTTCTTAGTACACTTATTGATGCCTAGTATGGTGTGTTAATGCTTAGCACTTCAGGTGCTTGTGTTCAATACTGCACATTTGTTGGAGGGATCACGTACTGAATTCCATCATCTTAAGCATCCCCAAAACAACTGACCTTATTACAATACTGTTGCAGGCGTCTCCGTCACAGTATCTGCCATGGCTGCAAAATAAAATATATAACATTACCTAAAAACATCCTCTACAATGATTTCCCTAAGGGCCCTTTCAACCATGATCACTTGAAGCTGCAATATAAGGGTGTGGTTAAGCAATAGTTATAAATAATATGGAGAAACATTAATTTTGTGGTTGGACATGACAAGATGGGCCATGATGATGATCTGACAGTGGTAAAACATTGTTACTTACACTAGTCAATACTATTTCTATGTTTAAGCACACACTGTGCTGATTAATTCGTTCATATACTTGTATTTTTTCACCAATATCGCTTTGTTAGACAGAATTCCTTTCAAAAAAATTTATTGTAAATTTGTTGTTAAATAGCTGTAAAAAAAGAAGACGTATGGCAATGCAACACTTCATAAATGTTGCAGAAACTGACGAATTGTCTTCTATTAGGCCACTAGCTGGCTTGTGTTATATCCGCAGTTTATAACTACCCTAGTGGTATAAAAAGAGCGATTTTTCGTGTGCTTCCTCCTGTATCCAACAGAAAAAAGATGAATATTTTGAAAACGTTTTCTTCGTGCTATCCTTCTAAGTATCACAAATACAAAATATTTTAAAGACTATAAAATAGCTCATATTTGTAGACTTCTCTACCAGGTAATTGTATTGTCACTTGACTATTGTAGTGAATCCAGTGGTTGTGACAAAGATGATTTGAAGAGATATTATTTATTGAAGCAGAACTTTCGGCGCCTGTGATTTAGTATACTGTATATTGGTTAAGGAGCAAATACTAAAAGTTATGAGTCAATCTAGTGGTACATATTTTACTGCTTCTAGCATGTGCTGCTCTGGCAGATGTAAAAGCATGGTTACAAAGCCATGCTTCAGTATATACTTGATTTTGACAATAAAATAAGTAATAAATGCTACTTTGTGTGAATGAATAGTCTTGTATTGGCCACGCTTGAAGGTGCTCACATGTATTGGTCATATATAATCCATATTTAATGATGTACTCAGATATTGTTTCAACTCAACATTAATGAGCAAAAACTTATAAAATACATGTAGGTTGTACTTAAAAAAGAACAGTTTTTCCAATAGTAAACAATATCAATACATTATCATTTCAACATAAGCATGTTTGCAGGAATTCCTCTTGCATATATGAATTACTAGTTTTTGATTAGGCAATGCAAATATATAGGTTAAATGAATTGGATATCGACTATTTAAATGCTCAAAAAAAATTAAATGGAAGTGTTTTTGTTTCAGTTTTAACAAGAATCTAAAGGAAAAAAATTGTTAACTTTGCAAAAGAACAGAGTCGGATCTAAATCGAAATATCAAACCAGCAAACATAAAATGATATGGGTTACACCACTTAATACTATATTGAAGCCAACTAATAAAGAACATAAACTGAAGTCTGACGCTTGTGTGACTGATTTACAAAAAGTTTCTAACTATTGAAAATAAAGTGACCAATTAATTACCAACGTGTGTTCCATAATTTAAACAATTAACTGAATAATAATAGCTCGTTTCCGAATGTTAACTGTACTTTGTATGGAAACCATGGCAAGCATAAAAGTGTGATTAGAACTACCAATCAGCTCTACACCAGAAAGGATCAAGATATAGCATTGCATCAAAGATTAATTTGAAAAAATTTGATAGGTTGTGCAGAGTAATTCATGTCATATGCAAAATGTTGGCCAAACCCAGAAACTCACTTTCCATTGTATTTGGCTCACATTGCCATGTTTACAATACTTTCAATACCGAAACAATCAAACTGCTGTACTCACGCACTATGCCAATCACCACCTAGATAATATCAAAGCAATGACTGATTTTTCCTTTCGTTTTTACGTCACATTTGTTGGAAAGCCAGCAAAAGGTTTTTAGACTGGTACAAAGATAAATGGATTTGCAGAATTAATGCATCTATCAACATCAATCAACTTATACTATCTGTAATTAGATAATATTTCTTTTGGTTTATTTCCGATTAGGGGTCGCCACAGCAGATATCTGCATTTTTATGACATGGCATTTGTTTTACAGTCGGATGCCTTTCCAGCCACCAACCCTCTCTTTAGAGGGAAAACTGGGCCACTTATCTTCCACATAAAGGTGGGGGCATCCCGTTAGGTGTCTTGCCCAAGGACACAAGAAGTGAACTTGCCGGCTTGTTCTCCCCAACCTCCACTAAATGCTAAGCGCCAAGCAGGGAAGCTGTGAATACCATTTTTTAAAGTCTTTTGGTATGACTCGACAAGGGGAATGAACCCTAAATCTACTGACTGTGAAGCGGATGCTCTAACTACTACACCATCGCATCGGTCAACTTATTCTATCTGTAATTAGATACTATTTCTTTGTGGTTTTCTGTTTGAGCTTTTTTGCTTTTATTTTAAATTTGTTACGTTTTGCTTTTTAAGTCCTAGGGATACAGAAAGATAATACAGTCTGGCTTTTGCTCAGTTTCTATCAAAATTTTTGATTTCTTGCACTTGCTTGCTGCTTTCCTCTTTTTGGGATTACCATTCACGCTTCTTTTCTCCTTTCTGTTTTGTTTTTTTCTGCTCTATTTCATCTTTTTTTTTCTGATCTACTTGTTGAATAACTGTTTTTTGCTAGAATTTTTGTCTCATAATGGCTTTAAATTTCCGATTTGCCTTGTGTGTCAAATGTATTCCCTGTGGTGTTGGCATATTAAACTATGAATTTTAGTGTGATGTTTTGCACTCTTAATTTTTTTATATTCAACCCTGGTTTTTCAGGTGTTTTAAATTTGTAGCATATTTTTTGTTTATAAGTGCAAACTAGTTATAAACAACTGATGACATCTTAATAGAGACGAAATCGATTTTGCTAATATATGGTATGTGATAGATTTTAATATTTGTATTTATAATTTTAACTTCAAATTTGTAGATATTTAGTGTTGTGTTGCAGCTTATGGATCAATAAAATTATTTTTTTATTTAAATCCATGTCATTGTAGAACTAGAAGTAGCTGAAATTTTATTTGTTGTAAATTTTCACTTTTCACAGTAATTAGTTTCCCTTTTATCAAGGATCAAAGTGAAATGGAAACAATGTCTCCATAGGCATAACGGAACATAACATGAAAATATTGTGTATGTATGATGAAGCAGTGTGGCAGTGAATTTGAGATTCTTTTTGGTATTACGTGGTAGAGTAACTTGTTAGTTTTATCAGATGCAGTTGGTTTTGCGAGGCCAACTTTAACTTGCTTTGCCCCAACAATATTTGTGAGATCAGTAACAAAAATTGTTATAAATAAGGTTTAAAGCCAATGAGTCCCTAATTTCTGTCTTGAATCAAAAGTGCTCTATCTCTCAAGAAGCCTAACGGGTTTACTTTTATTTGCTTCTAAAAGTATGAAGAGGGGGCACAAATGCAAAGTTGGGGTATCCACGAAAATGGTGATAGTTTTTACAATTAAAGAAGTAAACTGTGTAGTGAAATATTATTTTCAAAACTTCGTGCAATTGTTTTCACCGTTGTATCAATGACCCATAGTCCCCCTGCTGTGCCTATGTGCCTTGGTCCCAGCATAGAGTGAACGAGACCTGCCTTCTATCATTTTTATTTCTTTGATGTTTTGCATTCAATCCCAGTAAATTTATCAAGCTAATTTTATGAAAAAAATTTTTCTTTATAGGTAGGATTTCACCCAGTGATAGACCTGTTGTTTTTATTTGATTTCCACTCACACATTGGATTTTATTAAATATGTTTCTAATTCAAAATTCTCTACTTTCAATGATTTAAAAACTGAAATGGCAAACAGTGCAAAATGTGGCTAATATTCTTGTGTTTCTTTTGCTAAAAAAAGAGACGTGGGAAAATAGTTCAAAACACCAAAGTATTTTTAATCCAGACCTTATTGCTCTTTAATCCAAAGTAGACTGGCACAAAAAGCGAGTTAGTTTTCAAATTCTTTTCCCTTATTGATTACAGTCAGGCAGCTGATCACAGATTTAATGTTGTGGGTAGCTATAAAATCATTGACACGTTTACAAAAATAAGCTAGATTTAGTTTACGACTGGATCCACTTTTTTTTTTTGGAATTGTATTTATGAATTCATGTCTCTGGCTGCAGTTATGTTTCCAGATATTGGTACGGGCATACCTAGAAAAGGCAAAAAGGGCTATGCCTTGCCTTAGTCAATAGCGGCAGCTAACAGAATATTGGTATGTAATTTAATCCAGAGCCTGGCAATTATATATTAGTTATTACATGTACAATCAGTTATGGCTTCAGTAAATAGGCCACCGACCAAATGTTTGTGTTAAAGAGAAGCATATTTTTTCTGAATCTTGCAAGAGCTACCTTGTATAAAAACTGAACATTTGCTTCCATTTTGATTTACATGAGCAATATGTCTTAAAAGTTAAAATTAGTCAGGTCTGTGACTCGACTGCACAAATATTTGAAGAGTTGATTGGTGGTACAGAATTTGAAAATTACAAAAAGTAGAGTATTCATTCTCAAAGCTTTTCGTCTGACACTTTTCAAGAGAATCCGTCAGAAATAGAGTGAAAAGGTGAAGTGAGTCACTTATATAGAGACACAAATGACGAAAAAGAAAAAAGGAAAAAAAGCTCTATCGTGATTGGTAAAAGAAGCGACCAATGGAAGGAGCAGAAACTAATGTGTGATTTTTAGACCATAAACGAATTCCTTTTGTTTGCATAAATTTGGTTTGGATGTTTTGATGTACATGGCTTCAAGGGTGGAAAGATAAAAAGAAGTACGGCCATGGACAAGAACAAAAGATTTGTTATCACTATATTCACGTGCACATGTAGGGTTTTGTAAAAGATGTCCTGTAGCAGAAAAGGAAGTTTCAGCTTTAAAGTTTCTGATTGGCTTGCAAGAGCGAGCCAATGTGCTTCGATCCTGAGAAATATGCTCCTGGAGAATGGTTTTGGGCACATGCTGCTTAATCCTCTGCTGTAGCCTTTGATGGATGGGTCACAAATTCAAAGTTGAGGGTACAACCCATGTACCTACTATCACAGTGGCACAAAAATTGATAAACAATGTGGCTTTGATGAAAAGCAGGTAGTACATCCTTTTTCGCTGCAGGCAGAAGTTGTCTGGTGGTGTAGACCAACGCTCTTCAACCAGGGTACATGGTGCACCCTAGGGTGCACCACAACTGCCTCAGGGGTACATGAGTTCAAAAGGTGCATAGGGGTTCACCACGAAATTTGTAGATGCGCACTTGTGCATTGTGATGACGTTAATTCCATCATGGTAAATCTAAGCTATTTTCAATCAAACACATTTTTAACATTTGGAAGAAGTTATTGCCCTCAGATATGATGTAATGGTAACCGCAAAGAAACAGATACACTCCCCGCTATGCTTACTGCCTGGAATTTTTGCGGTTTTGACGCCAAAAATTTTCATTATTAAGCAGTAAACGAGGCTAGTGTTAGCAGTGCACGAACAAAGAGGATGAGGTAATGCTGTAGTAAAGTTTAATTACTGGATTTTGTAGTTGCAGTCTTGCTTATCAAGTTATTTGGTTAAATAAACTACTCGTGTAGTGGCAGAAAGTTTAGTTATGTCTTTGCTGCAATACTTTAAGAAAGCTGCAACTGCTAAAGATTCAAACACTAACAATGATAATGAAACTGATGGACAAATGCAAAACATAGATGTTGAAAATTGTAATGATAATGTAAAGCAGCAAAAAATCCAAGCTTTTGTTTCCAAAATTGGTGAAAAGAGAAAGCATCAGTCACTGCCCTCTCCCACACAAAAACGTAGAAAATGGAAAGACGACTACCGTATATACTCGTTTTACCGCCCGATCTTGATTAAGGGCCCGTTTGAATAGCCGCCCGTGTGAACAGAACATAAAAATAAATAGGGGCCCGTGCTTGAATACCCGCCCGATGTAAAAGCTGATTTTTCAGTGGTACCACTTGCTGAATAAATATAAATTTTGATTTGTTATTTCTTGTTAATAATATAAACTAATATGAGGGAATAACTCTTAAGACGTGAATAATTTGCGTTTGACGTGAATAAATTGACATGGAAAAAGGATTAATGTCGTGAAATATTTGTCTTCAACGATAATTTTTGTGCATGATTTTACTTTGAAAATAACAAGCGCCCGTGCTTGAATAAGGGCCCGTTTGAATAAGGGCCCGGTAGTGAGTTTGGTTGAAAAAAATAAGGGCCCGGGCTACAAAACGAGTAAATACGGTATGTTAAGTATGGCTTTTTTTTCCCAAAAGTGAGCAGAGCAATCTTTATCCTACAGCTCAATGCCTACTTTGCCTTGTGGAATATGCCAACTCGAACCTTGTGCCTTCGAAACTCTTTTCCCACTTAAAAAACCAACATCCCGAACATGAACATAAGTCTCAAAAATTTTTTCAATCAAAGCTAGCTGCATATGTAAAAGAACAACGTGATTTTGAAGCACGAGTGACCGAAAAAGTCTCTGAAAAACTTACTTTGGCTTCATTCCAAATGACTCATGTGCTATTGAAAACCAAGCAACTTTATACTGAATTACAGACTGTAGTCCTACCGTGCCTCAAAATTGCCGAAGCTTTAATTCATGGAGGAAGAAATTCTGTTGCTAAAGTTGAAGAAATTCCAGTTTCTGACACAACAGTCTATCGTCGCTCCTTAAGCATAGGAGAAGACTTAGAAAATCAGCTACTTCTTAAACTGAGAAAAGCTCCTTCTTTTGGTATTCAGTTGGATGAGACAACAGATGTAGGTTCAGAAGCTCAGCTACTTGTTTTTTGTAGGTTTCCTGATGTTGAACTCAACAAAATCTCTGAGCATTACCTATTTTGTCAACGTCTATGGGTGAATGCAAATTCTGCAGCTATTTTTCAAAAGCTTGACGATTATTTCAAGTAAAACAACCTCAGTTGGAAAAAATGTAAGTCGGTTACAACAGACGGTGCTGCCGCAATGCAAGGGAAGATTAATGGTGTTGTCTCAAAAATAAAAGATGTTTCTCCAGACTGCATTTCAATCCATCGTGTTATCCACCGAGAAGCACTAGTTGCAAAAAAGTTAAAAGGGACGGTTAATAATGAATCGAGTGCTGTATTTCAAAGTTTTCTTGGCGATGTCATTAGTATGGTGAATTACATCAGGGGCCGTGCCAAAAAACACAGGATGTTCATGAAGCTGTGTGAAGGAATGGAAGCATCACATAAAAGATTGATCTTTCATTGTGAGGTTCACTGGCTTTCAAGAGGAAGAGTTCTCAGTCGAGTGTTTGAACTAAGAAAAGAATTGGGAGCATTTTTTCTGGAGGAAAAAGATCAACGAGCTACAAAATTTTTCGATCATTTGTGGTTAGCAAAGCTTTCTTACATGGTGTGTGTTTTTGAGCACCTCAACAAACTCAACATCAGCCTGCAAGGAAAAGACAGCGATGTTTTTAAAAGCACTGGTAAAGTTGATGCTCTGAAACTGAAAATTCCTCTCTGGAAAAAAAGGGTCAACTCACAGAATTTTTCTGATTTTCCGTTGTTGGATAATTTCATGGACGAATGTGAAGAAGGTTTTGCAGAATCTGTAATGACTGATCTGGTACCACTGATACTGGCACATTTAGAGCTACTACAAGAAAACTTTGAAAATTACTTTCCAAAAGAACAAAGTTCTTATCTAGAAGCAAATACCTGGGTTTTGCAACCCTTTATCGATTCACCCACGGAAGATGAAGACCTGCTTGATCTCCGTACAAATCTCTCTCAGAAAGTTTTGTTTGAAGGCACACCATATGCCGACTTTTGGGTGCACCTTTGGCATGTTCCTGAATATAAAAAAACTAGCTAAAAAAGCCATCTCCCTGCTCATTCAAAGCCCATCAACATATTTGTGTGAAAGTGGGTTTTCCACTTTAAGTCAAATAACGATCAAGCAAAGGAATTCAATTGAGAAGATCGAGCATTTGATGCGGGGAGCACTTGAAACTGAACTTGTTCCTCGCTATGACCAACTAGTGGGAAAATTGCAAAACCAGAAAAGTCATTGACTTGTGACAAATGTTCTTCTTTATTTTCTTTCAATTAAGGGGATTGTTACTGAACCAAATTTGATTACATTTGGAAGCTTTTTTTATTTTCTGTGAATTTTGCTTTTATTTTACGCACCTACTGTATTACTGTTGTTGCTTGATGATGGTTTGCCTTTCCTGATTATTGCCTATTTAGTATTATGTGCATCTGTATGTGTAAGACTGTAAGTTATCTTGATTTGAACTTGTGTCCATATTTGCCAAGTGAATGTCCTTTTATTGAGACTTGAGTACTGGTAGCAAAGAGCTGATTATCATTAGTTACTGATAAAATTTGTTCTTCAACTTTTATGACAGAGAAAAAGAACGTAAGGTTTGATGTGTGTATCAAGGTAATTCAATTTTATCACAAGGGTACATAGAATTGATAGCATATCTTCCAAGGGTGCACCAGACAAAAAAAGGTTGAAGAGCCCTGGTGTAGACAATGCATGGTTCAACTGCAAAGTAACCGCGTTTGACTGCTGTTTTAATTTGCATTTCGTACCTCATCGAAACATTGCCCAGCCATGGCAAGTGAAGATAAACTGGGCATTTCTTTGGACCTAATTGCGTTGGTTTGTGAAACTGATTTATTTTCTTGGTTATAAGAGTGTTGATTACAGCTTCAGGGTAACCATTGTTGATAAAGATTAAACGAAGGTTGGAAAGTTCATTTTCAAGAGTAGATTTTGAACAGATGACTAGAGCTCTGTGGACAAGGGTTGAAATCAAATTGGTCTTTCGTTTAATGGGGCAAAAAGAGTTCCAGTGGAGGTATTGCCCAGTGAAAGTTGGCTTCCTGTAGATAGATGTTACAAATTCGTGATCATTCTTTTCTACCAGGACATCAAGAAAGGGCAAAGTCCGATTGCATTCCTTTTCAAAAGTAAAACGAAACGATGGATGGGGAGAATTTAGATGGGAGAAAAACTCATTACATTTGTCTTCATTGTTAAAAACTGCAAAAGTATCATCGACATATCAATAGTACATCAGAGGTTTGTTGACTCTTTTAAAAAGCAAAGCTTTGTAATATCCAACAAAAATGTTGGCAAGAGGTGAACCCGTAGCAACGCTTTCAAACTGTCGGTGCATTATGTTGTTGAAACTGAATTCAACGGAGGAAGTAGCCGTTCGCATCAGCTCAACAAAAACTGCACAAGGAAAAGGAGGCAGAGTAAGCTCACCATTATACAGAGCATCAGCGCAGATTTCAATAATTTCTGTGAGTGGAACATTAGTAGAAAGGCTGCAGACATCATAGGAGCTAAGAAAGACAGATGAAGGAAAGTTAAAAGTTTTGACTTCGTCAGCAAAAGTAAAGGAATCGGAAATACAGTGGGTAGAATAAAGTGAAAGAACAGGATCAATAACTGACGTAAGCCATTGCGCTGATTGATGCTGTGCTGAGCCAGTTATTGACAATATAGGACGTAAGGGTACATCTTGTTTGTGATTTTTTGGCAAACCATACATTCGGGGTCGTTGTGAACCAATTGGTCGAATTCTGCTGTAAATTTTGGATGGAAGAAGGCCTTCTTTCTTGGGTTGAAGCAACCGCCTTCGAATATGAGCTTCAATGTTTGCAGTGCTGTCAAATTCGGAAGAAGGGCCAAGATTTTCAAATTTAGAGTTGTCTTGCAAAACAAAATGGATTTTTGAAATGCAATCACTTTTATTCATTATGACAACCCCAGAACCCTTGTCTGGTTTAGAGACATGGATATTTTCATTGCATCTGAGTGATTTGGTTGCTTGGATGCACTCTTTTAAAATAAGAAAGTCGCCAATATCAATTGGATTACTGGAGTAAGCATGAGCGAGGTCACTCAAACTGGCTTTCAAGGCTGAAAATTAAAATTTCTCTTGAAATTTAAATTAAAATTTTTCTGAAAATTTCTCTTGAAAAGTGTCAGACGAAAAGCTTTGAGAATGAATACTCTACTGACTGCACAAATATAGTGTAATCTAGAGCCCTTTTTACTTTAGGCGATATAATTTTTAGCTATACATTGCATTATTAAGAAAACATTAATGGCAATTTTTGATTTGTTTAGAAAAATATAAGTAGCTTATAGCTCGGAAATATTGATAATTTAACTGGCACCATATCAATTTTCATTATTATTTACGTTTGATTGCAAAATAAAGATGAATAATAACTATAGATGCTGCTGTGTTTGCTAAAATGGTAGCAGACAGCATTACAATCTTTATATGTGTTGTGACAAAATCAAGTTACTTTAATAACATTTAATAAAAAGAAGAAAGAGAAAAGATTAATAAAAAAAAGAATATGCTTAAAAGAAAGAATTGTATGTTGCACTACCAATAAAGCTCAAATTATTTTTTCATGGGAAGTAATTTTGTAATGTTTCTCTTTAAAGCTTTCAGCTGCCTTTTTAAGGTCAGGATTTTGTAGGAAATGAAAAAATGAATTTTACAAAGAAATGTTCATTATGATAACATCTTGTCTTCTCAAAGAGTGCAGTTTTTTCCAAATTGCTCAACTGGGTGCTGGCTTTCGTCTGAAGCCAAAGTCGTTTTCCTTTGACAAAAGATGCAGATTTTAAAAGAAGTGCCTTCAATTGTGATATTCACTCTGGAGTGTTATAAATCGTGCGGTGTCTCATGTTTATATGCCCAGTAGTTTCAGAGAAATCCACATACACAGACAAACAGAATTGCGCTTCAGACGTTAGATACGTCAGTCTACTTGTTTACAATTGCAACGTATTTTTAGGTGGTGATGCAGAAATGAAGATTCAAGTTCAAGAAAATCTTGAGGTTAGATTGCTCACATTATGGTGGTTGTTTAGTGATGGTTTTCAAACTGCACTGTAACATTGGTCACAACTGTATTAATTGGATAATACAAAACTGTTGCTCTTGATCAATTTTAATGTTTTTTTTGCACATTTTAATTTGCTGATTAACTCAGCCATTTTACTTACTTGAGAGCCAGTAAATGATTGTGGTCTACACCAGGGCTTCTCAACCTTTTTACCTAGCGACCCCATCTCTTTAGAAACTTTTTTAAAGGACCCCATATAGAGAGACTTATACTGAACCAGTTTCTAGACCAGTTGCAGGCAAACATTTTTCAGCTTTCTAGATGAGTCCAATAAATGCATTGATTGATAAAATGGTCAAACTCATGTGAACAAACGTTTGATGAGCTTTTGCTCAATAGTTTTTTATTCAAAAGATCAATTCTAATTGTTTAACCCCACTTAATCGGGATGATTAAGACTAGCTAGCTATTGAAATTATAATAAAAAAATTGAAAAAGAAAAATGGAATATTGTATAAAAACTCCTTAGAATTATGAATGGAGAGCCATTTTGCTGCTCCATGCTTTTCAAAATTAAACGCTGTATTTGAAAAAGAAAATTTATCAAGAGTAAATTAACTCTATTCTTCTAAAAATAAATCACACTTCCATGAATCACATGGCTAAAATGATTACCTCACAATAAATTATATAGATTAGATACCTTGTTCTACTAGCGCTCAACAATTTCAAAGCAAATCCAAACTGAAAAAAAAAGAATAATGGTAATAATAAAAAAAAGAACAATTATATCAATGAGAAGGTTGAGCTTGCTTCTTCTTCAAAATTTCATTAAACATCGGCTCAATTGCTGTTAAAGCAGGTCTTAATACCATGTCCACCAATTTCAGTGTACAACGATTTTTATTTTTCGGTGTTGGTGCAGCTGAAAACATGGGTTCACATGCATACGTTGAAGCAAATGGCAAAAGAATTTCAATGGCCAAATCTGCCATAATGGTAATTCTGATTTGATATCTTGCCAGAAACTACTCAATGGTTGATTTTGAAATTTCATCTTCAGCTGTGTATCAGTGGAAAGGTCTGTAAATTCTTTCTGTGCTTTTGCATGCAAGTGCTGAACTATGTCAGCTGAGGCTGCAAATGGATTTTGGAACCAATCAAACCTTGAAGCATCTACATCTAGGAGAAAATATTTGAGAAAATTATTTTTCAAGGAGTTCAAGTTATCTGAAATACTAGATTTAATTAAGTCTATATCCATCACCTGATTTTCAATAAAATCATTCAAGCAAGGAAACATAATAAACTTGGAGCTTTCAGCTAAATTAATCCATAACTGGAGTTTTTTCAGGAAACCATTGACTTTGTCTATCAGGGTTAACCATTAGAATTTTCCCCTTGCATAGAAATATTCAGGTCATTAAGCTTCTCAAAAATGTCTGCAAGGTAGCAAAGTTTAACTGAGCCATTTCCTGGTCATGAAAAAAAGCTTCAAGAGGCGAATTTTTTCCTGACAAAAATATCATCACTTCTTCCTTTAAATCTACCTAGCGGCGCAGGAATCTTCCTTCTGAAAGCCATCGTACTTCAGTGTGAAGCAGGAGGCTCTGGTATTCTGAGTCCATGTCTTGGCACAAATTTTGAAATAGACGAGAGTTCAGAACATTGCTTTTAATATAATTTATAATTTTGATGGCAACACTCAAAACTTCATGGAGGTCTGTAGACATCTTTTTAGCTACTAAGGCCTCGCGATGAATCATGCAATGAGTAAAAGTAATTGAAGCATTAGTTGCAGATTTTACTTTTGACTGAAACCCTATATTTTTACCTGTCGTGGCAGCTGCACCACCAGTACAGACACCAATACAGTTGTCCCAACTAAAGCCTACTCCTTTGAAAAAAGTATCCACTGTAACAAAAATGTCATTTCCTGTGGTCTGCCTTTCCAGTGGTTGACAAAATAGCATATCCTTCAGCATATTGCTGCCATGTGCATATCTGATGAATACCATTAGTTGAGCAGCATTTGCTACATCTGTTGATTTATCCAACTGAATGGCAAATCTTGGCCTATTTTTGACTCTATCAATGAGCTGCTGTAATTAATTCTAACTAATTTCACTTATTCTGCGAGCTATAGTGTCATTGGGAAAAGGAATTTTTTTAACTTCAAGGGCATGAGCAGACCCAAGAACAATTTTAGCTATTTTTACTGCTGCAGGGTGAACAAGCTTCTCTACGACAGTAAAAGGCTTTTTGGATTTTGCAATCAAGTAGGAAACTTCATAAGAAACTCTAAGGTACTTCGCGTGCACCTGTACCTGCTTCTCAAAAGATTTTTTTGCTCTTGAGAAGCCTACAATAGTCTTTCAAAGTATGACACTGGCTTTAACACATAGGAGCAGTGCTTTAATTCTAAATGTCTTTTCAATTTGGCAGCTTTCAAGCTTTCAGAAGCTAAGATTTCATAGCAAATTAAGCATAAGGGTCGTTCTTCACCATTTTGAGTTATGAATGTAAATCCATAGTGAAGAAAAGCTTCATTGTATTTACGCTTCCTGGTAGATTTAGTTCCAGACACTGACGGCTATTGTTCCACTTCCTTACTGGTGCTGCTGTCACACGGCACATCGCTTTCATTGTCGCAGTTGTTTTTGCTTACTTTTATTAACCACTTGTCCATTGTGATGCAGGTTGTAAATTTATCGCCAAAAAAACGAAAAATTTCAAACTGAAATATCAATATTCGAAGTACTGTAAACAAAAACTATTTTCTCATCCTAAAATGCAGACAATAATGACAGTAAGGCATAATTCTGTTTTAAAAGAAAAAACTGAAGGCATGTTGCTTAAAATAAGAATTGACAGGAAAAAAATTAGGCTGAAAATATTGTTAGATAGAAAAGTGCAAATTAGAGTTTAACGAAAATGAGAGCTGAAATCAAACTACTAAATTGTGAAAATAAACACTTAGCTAATCTCATTTCTTGAGAAGTTTTAGAAAAATCAGATGCGTTGCATTGCAAAAATAATTGACCAACAAAATTGTCTGGCGCCAACTGTCTGCCTATAATTCTACATAATTGTGAAAACCACTGCTACAGTTCCTATTCATATCCAAAAGTTTTAACCGCAATCTGAATAGTTTTCTCGGCATATCAAAAAAAATTTTGAATAAATTAGTATTGTTGAAATAATTGATTTAAGGCAAACTTTTGGATTTTTTCATCATTCTTTATTTTGTAATTCTTTATAAAAAATACTTCTTTGCCCTGATCCCAAAAAAAAAAAGAAATCGGTGCTTCAATCACCAGTTTTTCTGCGACCCCAATTTTAACCTCCGCGACCCCAAATGGAGTTGCGACCCATAGGTTGAGAAGCGCTGGTCTACACCAATTGCGTTATGTTTTATGCCAAGGGTGCATTGGGTTATCCAGCATCTCTTGATATTATTTTAGGTTTTAAATTAATTTTTTGTTGAAAACAATAGTTGCAATATCTGTGAAGTGCTAATTCACGTTTTATTATACTTAACTTTTATTAAGATCGAGAGCCTCGAAGGTAGGTGAAAAGCAAACCAATTTTTTGTCTATAGCTACATATTACTTACCTTGTCCATGCAAAAAAACACAAAATTGCCAGGTTCTCCTTGTACAGACTCTCCAGACTCCCCGACAGACTTTCCAAGTGCTGCATTGCAATTAGACTAGGACAACTGAAGAGTATATCTCTTGCAACCATTTATAAAATGTTTGTAAAAGATCTTTGAACTTTAGAACGTGAGTGACAGAAGTTTTTGGCAGTAAGCCCCATAGACTTAGTTACTGAATCTGTGCCCAGACCACTATGCCAAGGGTGGCAACCAAATTATAGGGGGCAAGAAAACATTAACAGCGGTATTAGTTTAATGGAGGTAAAGGATGCACATCAAACAGGTGTGCAGTGTTTGGTTTCGAAGCTGCTGTTCAAAGAAAATCAGTGCTCGCTTTTCAGTTTCTTCTTTCCTGAGGTTTAAGTAGTGTGCAGCAAAATGTTGGTGTCTTGCATAGAGTTTCCAATGTTGGCAGTACAAAGTTGACCGTACTAGGACTACCCCAAGAAACTATGTTATCCGGGGCAAGTGGCATAAGCTGTTTTGATGACTTTAGAATTTTATTGGGAGATTTTGTTAATTTTTGTACAATTCCTCATTTTGTTACAGTAGAAAATTTCGCCAGTATTTTTTTTCCGAAAGTATTGATGGAGACTCTGCAGGCAATGCTAGCAAAGTTGCACATGATGTCTATCATATGCAATTCTGTCTCTGCATTTTGTCTGTACTCACGTACACATGCTTTAATTCCTCCAAACCTATTGGTTGTACAAGCATCAAACTTGGCACGAATGATCACCATCTTAAGTTGAGCGCCGTAAGGGTATTTGTGACATCATCATGACGTAATAAAAATATTTTTTTTCAAAATTTACATTTATTAACAGAGCAAAACTGTTTTGTGCTCAAACGAAAGCTGGTATCCAACCTATTATCTTATAAAATATTTCATCTCTATAGATCTAAGATAACGTTACAATCAATGCTTAATTGCACAATTTGTTAGCTGCATTTTCTCAAAAACTACTGGTTATAGAAACATGATTAAATGAATTTTCAGGGATGTCAATAAGGTGATTTCCATAAAATCAACTCTACAATAATTTAAGCTCATTTGACAATACAACGAGCAATTCTTTATTTAAGCCTTTTAAGCATGCTTTTTCTTGTTTCTCTTGCTTGCTTAAAGTTGCTCTATGATGTGATAATGCCGTCTGATACGATTAACGCAGTCTTTCACTGCCAGAGATCATATTATGATGTTTTTTTTTTATAAAATTGCTACATTTTTACAAAATCAGTTTACTCAAAAAATGATTTGTGACCTGATTTCTCAATCGATTTTCAAAATTTTTTTAGCAAATCAAAGGACATTTAAAGGTAATTGTGATGATATGTGATTTGTACCTTTACTATAAGGTTTTGTTCTAAAAAACTAAACTTTAACATCTGTCTTATAACTTTTTACCCCTTTCCAAAAAGTGGTAAACTGAGTAAGAACAGATACGTTTAATACAAATAGGTTGTAATAAGGTGCTAACAATTAGTGTCGTTGGAAAGCTAAGTAAATTTGCTTTTCAGGAATAATTAACTTTAATTAATTAGGGCTGAGGATTAATCAATGATGGCTGATGAAAAATTGGTTGCCATACATGATTTTTCATTTTTAGTTAAAAAATTTTCGTACTATATCTAAGAAACTAGTAATTTTTAATAATAAGTTAGTTCTTTGGTATGTTTAGTATACTTTCCATCAAAATCATCCTTCTTTGCCATTGTTTGTCTAAACTTTCAGAAAGATTCATCGTGAAATGAAGTCTCTGGCTACTTTAAAATATTGCCTACCAGTCAAAAACGCTAAAAACTTTGATGTCTTGGCCTTACAGAATTGCAATTTTTACAAAAACCGAAGAACTGTGGTACAATTTTGTTATTTCTCCTCAAAATCATGGTTTGTTGGCTTTATCTATTAAATTTTTCAAAAAGATTGATGAAAATTGCTCCCCTGCTCTACAATTTTTAAATTATGCTTTCTTGCACTTCATAAGACGAACCAACAAAGCTTTCTTTAATCGTTGGCTGCTTCAAGTAAGCAAGTTCACTTCCTAAGTACCAAGCATGGCAAGCAAGACTTATCTAGTAACCGGAAAGAAATAGAGTAGCTATGTGTAATCCCTTATAATGTCATTTCAGGGTTGGTAAATTTTCTTTAAAAATCGGTATTTTTCATTTTAGAACAAGAATTAGCTATGTCAAAGAAACAGTAAAGTTTCATTACTCTTTTCACAATTACCTGTATTCTTAACGTTGATGTTACTGACAAGTGCAGCAACAGTAATTGGGTTGGTTTGTTTTTTCCTGGCTGTGTTTATGCCCCGACTGAGAAACATACGCCCAGCCAGAGGTATTAGGTGGTACAACTAGGCATACTATTGCGAAAAAGGAGTAAGTAGTAGTTCTAATATCTAACACTAGCTATTTCCTTGGAAACCTGCCACGTAAGAAGCAACAATAAAATCCGGACTAGGGACATCATTTATGCTAGGGGGTTTTACTAAGTCATAAAATATGCATACCAAATAAGATTTGTGTTATCATAAACCAAAACCCATTAGGGCGCCCATTTCCAACTTTGTGTTTCTTCTACTTTTATTTGCAGGAACAGATAGCTTTTGTGAAATGATAGAGAGTTTATAAGATCTCTCTCAATTGAAAACAAGTGTACTTTGATCAGAATTAGGGGGATAGGGCAATACCTGGTTAGTACTAATTTATTATGTTCATAAAAATAATTTGGTTGAAGTCGGCAGAACCGATGTCACAAATTTAAAATAACTGAGTGGTAGCTCTCTTGGGAAATGTTGGCAAAGCCGGTTAGTTTTTACTATAAAGCTTTATTCTCTCTATATGTGTGTGTTTTCAAAGTATTTCAAAATTTCTTGGTGCACAAACATGAAACGTACCGACTGGTGATGTCAAAGTGACATTGTTGCCAAAGATATAATTATTTTTAAATCCGTAAGTTTCAATGAGAGCTATTTTTAGCACAAATAAACAGTAACAACGGACTCGCTACTTTGCAAGAACTACTTTTAAAAAGTGAGAGAAAGCCATAATGTGTGTTTTTCGTTTTTTCATTTTTTAACAAAACACTGGCTAAAATTTTTGTCTATGAACACAGTTAAAAGCTTTTGACAGAAATTATTAAAAAGCTACTATTAAACCGGAATAGTCACTTGTGTTTCATTGAGGTAGAATGGTAAGGCTGCTTTCTTAGCATGTTGTAGCAGGTGACTTTTGGGTGTCAATCTATGAGTCAAACTAAGGTTGGGGACCCCTCGTGTCTAAAAACATAAGTTGGAGATAGGCAAAAGCATGCTCTTTGTGAAAGAAAAGCTCCAAAAACTTACTTGATGGAAAATTTTGTTGAATAGTTGGCCTTCAGTTTGCAGCAGCTCTTTAAATGGGCAGGGGCTGAAAATATTCCCCAGTTTGCAGAAATTTGAGAGATAAGATTTAGAAGTTAAAATGTTGGAACTTTTTGTGGAAGAGGTGTGGAATTAACAGTTAACAAAGAGAAAATTATACGGGAAGTAGGATTGAAAAGACAAGGAGATCAGTTTGTTGGTGTCAGGAAAAGGACATATGAGCTCTGATGGTCAGTAACTAGTGATGAAATTGGAGGTGTTTGGATTTTAGTAAAAGAAGAACTATGCTAGAGGGTTGTAGATGTTTCAAGACGTGACAGAGTGATGACATTCGTGCTGGCTTTTGAAGAGGAGAGCGATATGTGCATATGGCCCTTGGTGGAAAGATCAGTTTCATAATGGCATGACAATTGACTGAGATTTACAAACACTTTTTGAAGTGATTTTTGGTCTCGAAAACTTCAATGGACAAGTTGGAAACGCATGGATGGTTTTGAGAATGTGCATGGTGAATATAAAATTGGGAAAAGAAATGTTGATAAAAAAGAATACTGCTTGCGTTTTGCAATGGAAAGGAGTTTTGTGCAGCAGATGCATGGTTTAAAAAGGAGTAGACAAAAATAACATACAGTGTGAGTAGAATTGAAAATTAGATTGATTTTTTGTTGGTTAATAAAAGCAAAGTATTTGAAAGACGTGAAACTAATCCATTGGGAGTTAATACATTGAGTGGTGGTAATAGCAAACATAGACAAAAAAATAGTGAAGAACAACCAAACTGTTAAAATATAAAATCAAGATTTCAAGAAAGGGTCATGGAACTGGTAAATGTCAATGCGCCCAATATATAAAATGCTTTCAAAAATAGTATTTTGAAGGGTTTGATGAAGTATGCAGAAAGAAAAAAGGCAGAAGGAATCATGGTGATACATGGTGGTGGAATAACAAGGTGAAAAAAGCAATATGACAAAAGTGGTTTAAAAAGTTTCGCATCACTCAGTCAGAGGAAAATAGGGCTTGATGGAAGTTTATAAAAAAATCAAACAAAGTGCTTGCTAATTCTATAAGAAAAGAAGCTAAAAAGAAAATTGTGCACCAAAAAGCAAACAATAATTTTAAGCTAGTCAAGTTAATGAAAAACAGTGGGATAGATATTGAAGGAGAAAAATACATGAAAGGAATAAGCAGAAAGTTAGATTTCATTGAAAAGGACAGGAAAAGAATATAAACCATGACATGGAGGAGAACATCAATAAAGAGAACAATTGGGATCACATAACCGAAGTTAGTTTACAAGGACCCATTGAAAAAGATTACCTAGGAAGAAATGGCAAAAGCAGTGAAAATAAAATCAGGAAAGGCAGCTCGACCCTCTGAAGTATCTGGAGAAATGATATCTTTTAGTGGAGAAGTAAGGATTAGTATGATGATGGCACTTAGCCAATGTGTGTTGGATGGAAAAGAAATGCCAGATAAATGGCCAAACAGTGTGTTGGTGCCAAATTTTAGAGAAAAGGAGATGTGAGATATTGCAATGCATACATGGGAGTAAAGCTTTTAGAGGATGCAATGAAAATCTGTGACAGGAAACTGGAAAGATGAATTCAAGAATTGGTAAATGTTGATGCAATGCATTTTGGTTTTATGCCAGGTAAATGAATGACAAATGCACTGTTTGTTGTGAAAAGAATGCAAGAGGAATATAGAGACAAAAAGAAAAAGTTGTATTTTGGGTTTGGGAATATTAAGAAGGCATTTGATAGAGTTTCAAGCAAGGCAATGGAGTGGGCAATGAGGTCCATTTAATAATAATATATGCATACATACATACATACATATATATATATATATGTATAAATTTTCGGTTAGGAGACATGCTTTAAAATTCTGGGTTAGGTCGACACCACTTTGTTAAAGCTGCAGCAGCTTCAGACTCAGCACATAAGCTCAAAAAGTTGTGTTTTTCACATGATTGAAAAGAGGTTAAGTAAATTTGAAGCTACTAACAATATAGTTTGGTGTCGCCTTAAAATCGTCGTTTTAAACTTTTCACTTTTTCTAATGCCAAATTGACGGTTTGGTCGACACTAAAGTTTGTTATATTTTTCTGTTTAGGTCTACATATCCTTGACTAACAAAGTAGCTTAATTGTGTTGTAATTTCTTTTTTATTCCTATGTTTTGTTTTGTTGAAGTACTTTGACGGCTTAAACAAACTTTCTGTTGGCTACAATTTTTGGAATTTTATTCAGATTTGATTAGGCTGAAAGTAATCATACCTATATAAAAATTTTAACAATGACGTAAAAAGTGGCTTTATTGCAATACCTGCTTGCAGCAGTTTTTTTGGAATTACTACAATTTTTAAGTGTATGATGGAGTTCATTTTATATATACAGTATGCTGACACCAACTCCCTCGATAGCTTTCGGTGCCCTTGGACACATATTAAGTTGAGGTCAACGACTACTTAAGAAATCACCTGAGCATTGCAATAAACCTGCAAAGCATGACATTTAAGAAACAAAAAATTACTTCAATATGTGCAGTGCTTGCTTGAAATCACAAAAAGTGCAGTTTAATTATTAAGTGAAGATACATTACTAATAATATTGAATATAAATCATAATGATTTTAGGAGAATATCCACGCAAGTGAAATTAATAAATGACGATTCCATTAAGAATATCAATAGACTGAAACTTTATGGAGTAAAGTTGTGACTGGAATCAGTCAATATTAGAACTCACACTTTATTTAACAAATCGATTTCACTAAATTAGCATCATCAGTGTTCTTATTCAAATATCAAATTCAAGTTCTTATTCAAAATTTCTATTTGAATAAGAACACTGATGATGCTAATTTAGTGAAATCGATTTGTTAAATAAAGTGTGAGTTCTAATATTGACTGATTCCAGTCACAACTTTACTCTATAAAGTTTCAGTCTAATAATATTGAAGTCAGAATATCCATGATATGTTTAAAAACCCTATATCAGAGGTTCTTACACTTTTAAAGCGTGCGCACTCCTAATCATGCAAACAAAACTTGTTTCCCACTTTCAAAACAAACCATCAACGTCCCTCAGTGTTAGAACCCCTTCTTTAAATGCTCTGTTAAAAGAACACACAAACATTGTACAGTTTAGTGGACTTTTGTTATCCTAATGTATCTCGAATTTGTTTTGTCGATGCACAGCACACATTATGCATTGCAATACTATGTTAAGAAAACACCTTAAAGCACATATTGCCTAGTTTAGCCGTCAATTGATACGATATTTTATCAGTTTAAGTTGACAAAGATTATTTATAAACTCCAATATATTCTCTACACAAGGATATTTTATCAGTTTAAGTCGACACAGATTATTTATAAACCCCAATATATTCTCTACTCTAAAATACTAGGTTAAGAGGACACTTTGAAAATATATCTCTAGTGAAGTAGAAAACTGAAAACATATTTTACAGGTTTAAGTCGACACAAAATAATAATAAGCTCTAATATATACCGCAATCTAAAATACTATGTTAAGAGGGCACCTTAAAATACTTTTAGTTTAGTTGACAGTTGAAACTATATTTTATGGGTTTAAATCGACATAAAATAGTAAGCTTCAATATATACTCTAGTCCAAAATGCAATGTCAAGAGGAGCCCTTAAGACATGTTTTAGTTTTAGTCGACAATTGAAGCCATATTTTATTAGTTTAAACTGATTTTACTGATATTAATCTTGATTTTAAATACTGATTTTAATTTAATTAATTTAATTTAATGATTTTAATTTAAATTAATTAAATTTTAATTCAATTAATTTTAATTAATTTTAATTAAATTTTAAATTAAATTTTAATTAAATGATTTTAATTTAATTAATTAATTTAAAATACTGATTTTACTGATATTAATTTTACTGACATGGAATCATCATGAGCTTAAATATTTTAAAATTCTGTATTGAGAAAACACCTAACATATTTTTAGTTTAGTCGACAATTGAAATCATATTTTACGAGTTTAAATTGACATAGAATAACTATAAGCTTGAATACCTTAATATGCCGTGTTAAGAGGACCCCATAACACATGCTTTTAGTTTAGCCAACAAATCAATCCAAATTTTATGAGTTAGTTTATATAAAATAATCATAAGCTCAAATATTTAAAAATTCTATAGGGGAAGACTACACTTTTACCTATGTTTAGTATAGTCGACATTCATAGCTGACTGAAATTCAAGTATTTACCAAAATAAGAAATGATTTCTTTGTTTATGTTCCATTGGTAGTAGTTTTTTTTTTATTGATTATTGGTTTGGACACCAAGGTTTATCGCTTCGCTCAACATAAAGAAAGCATTGCTACATTGTATGCAATACAACAAGCATTTATTACATGTGATAGAAGTTATTTGCTTTAATTACTTTTCATTGCTAGTCGTTTTTCACATTGATGTTCGTTTTGCCGCCTAGCTTTTTCACTACCACGACTTAATACGTTTAACATGAAGGAAACATTTCTACATTGTAGCTAATACAACAAGCATTTATCACAAAATACAAAACTACAATTAAAAAAATCATCACATCCAAGCAGTAATATTTTTTCAAATTTCTTTCAATACTTCAGTCGATTAGTGAATAATTTATTATGCACCGTCTGTGTGTTTGCAGAAATTTGAGGATGAAGTTTTAAAAATTCTTTTATTTTTGAAAATCCTGTAAATATTCAATACATTAACGAGATGATAATGATGATTTTCCAATCCCTTTCTCGGTATGGGGGCATGGTAGTAAACCATGGAGTTTCAGGATTCTGGCAATATCCCAGGGTTTTGGACAAAAGAACATGATTTATGTAGTCCAAAAAAAGCAAGTCGAAGAGAGTTTGAGGCAAGACAGTAGTGAATGAAAGGAAATATTCTGGGTAGGATGACTGCAGGCTCTGCATGAGAGAGTTTCACTTTTGCCAATTTTATGAAGATAGGATTCTAAAAGAAGGCAGTGACTATTGTAGCAAAGTCGAAAAGGCCATAGCAAGCAATTAAGTAAGAGAGTTTAGAGTTTACCTGTCTTGTGGATGGGGATAATGTAAGAAATTTTGGAGGTTGACGGAAAAGCCTGGAAAGTCCAGGATATATTGAAGATGTGGAGCAAAGTAATACCTGAGACAGTTAAATGTTTTACCATAAGGTATGCAATTCTGCCTGGGCCAGTTTAAAAAAACAAGGAGGCAGCAGCAATTGAAAACAGTGGCTGAGGAAAGAGAGCAAAAGAAAAAGCGAATTTCAAAAAAAGTGAGACTGGTATAATCCCAGAGAGCATAGTGACAGTCGAAGTGTCCAAAAATGAAAAGGTCTTTACTGGCTGGAAGAGTGGATAGGAAGAATGAGTCAGATCAAGTATCTTGGCATGAGATACAAATGGGAGAAGCATAAAACATACATAAAAGAGAGGGGTGAAGAATTGAGAAAAGAGTTGGTGAGTGATGGCACTTCATAATCTAGAATTGGGATCCAGAAAAAAGAGAATGTCAATGAAGAACTGAGAAGTGAAAAGAACTTGCCTCACAAACGTAATGACCCCACCACCAATTTGGAAATCATTGGGAGCCAAGTTGCAATACCGGAAATGGGTATGATCACACTTAAAGAAAATGTATACAGAAATCATGAAGGTTAAAAGGCATTGAAGTTTGATTCCTGGATACAGGTAATGTCTGGAGAGTACAAATCGGCAAAATGCAATTCATCAACTTTCCTAGCATGCAGTCTGCTCACGTTCCAGTGCCAAATGGCTAGGGTGTCAGTGGTAAGTCAACACAGCAGGAGGGGCTTGAGGTGCCAAACAAAAGCAATACATATGAAGGTTAGCTGATTTAAAGTTGACAGTGCGGAGCAGGGGAGGAGATCCTTCTGAGTCGAAAAGGGGTAAGTCTTAATCTTGAGAGGTAGAATGGGTTTGTGAGCGAGTGGTGGAGGAGCTCATGGCAAGAGGATTCAAAAAGTTGTAGTTTGTGGAGTTCGAATTCACAGAAAAGAATGGAATTTATATCTGAGATGGCAATTTACAGTGGAGGTATATTTCAATTTAATGTGTGGTGGGTTGACACAGCGACGACAATGCCAAATTTAAAAAGTTGGAGTTTGTGGAGTTCGAATTCACAAAAAAGAATGGAATCGATATCTGAGATTGCAATTTACAGTGGAGGTATACTCCAAGTTGATGGATGGTGGGTTGGCACAGTGATGACAGCGCCAAGAGACGGGCCATCAGAATTGAAGACAGACACTGAAAGATTGGAGCGTCTTAGGTAAACCCAACCATTTATGCATTATATCAATTTGCCCCACTGGTCACATTAGCAAGGTGGAAAGAATAAGAATAGATGCGATTTGGCTCTGGGTTAGGATAAACATTGCTATTCATTAAAAGCAGCAGTTGGATATTGGGGAAAATGAGAGAGAAAGAGAGTATCAAAACTATAAAAATTGAAACGTACCAAATAATGCACTTTAAGTGCCTTTTTGACTAGTGTCTTCAATCACTTTTTTAAAATGCTGATGAAGAATTTTTTGGTTGCTTTCATTCCATCGATAATAGGATCTTTTTCCTGAAATTAATAAGATCAGTTAGGGCTTGAAAACAAATTGCTAACAGTAATCTAAAGCACGTGATTAATTGAGCTTTGTAATGATATGGACTAATGATTGTGATTTGAAATATGGCTGCTTGTAGTGCCATTGAAAAAATGATTAAAGCAAGTTTCCTTTGAGATTATTTTTACAAGCAGCACATTTAATTGACAAACGTTTAGTAGTAGAAGCAGAATTTGGAAGTTTGAAGATGCTGGCATGAATACAAAGGGCGTCATCGTGACAATTTCATGAGGCTGAAGTAATAATATGCCACAAAAAGCCAACACTTAATCAAAAAGAAGCCCCCAAAAAATCAACGTTGGCCAAAGCAATGTACCTTTGTGGCAATTATAAATCTTACTTATTTTGTTCATGAGTTGAGCAGTAGATTCCACTTACACCTTCACATCAGGTAAATAAAATTAATAATGAAACAAATATTAATTTTATTTACGAATAACAAATAAATGAAACAATAATTGGAGCACTTACGAAATTACTCTTCCAGTCAAAGAATGTACTTTATTGTCAGGTGGACTACTGTAACTACATTACTTGTCGGCCTATACATGCAAGGTAAACGCATGTCTAAGCAAATGACGTTTCGTATTTACACGCATTTTGCTTCAAAAATTAGAACTAGAGGAAAAACCAGAACTCTAAAATTCTCTGCAGCCTTTCTCAAGGGTTGCACGTCTAAAAGAGCTTTAAAAAATTCTTTGCTCTCTAAAAATGACTTTCTAGTAAGCATACCAGCATAACTTTTTCATATGAATGTATAAAACACTAATTCACAACTTTATACAAGTAAATAATTTAGCACTGTGACAAACAAACGCACAAAACAAATGTTGTTAGTTTGATAACTTAATTCAGCAGCATGCCACACTCGTTTAAAGATAAAATGGCGAATAGAAATGATTCAAGGAAAAACCAAGAAGGCATTTGAAGAAATGATCTAATTTAAAGAAACTTAGGAGCAAACCATTGGGATCTTTTGACAATTATTAGCAAAAAATTCAGAGCCAGTATATTGCTGTACATATTTTAATTAGGACGTTTCGCTAAACACTGCTAGCATTGTCAAACAAAATAGTGCAACCAATTACTTTAAAATTTGATAAACTATGATCAAGTGTAACATTTATGACGTGACAATTCAATTATGAAAGAAGAAAACAATAGCTATTACATACTTTAGGGTCAAAGTTATTTGTTGTTAAATTAGTGAGATAATAACTAGGAATAAAAATTATACAAAATTTACACATTAAAAAGGTATAGTGGGTGTGAAGCTTCATCTGAGTTCAATTGTGGCTGCAGCTTTTGAATATATAACGTTCCCTTAATACGTAGTTTTCGTCAATAGTTTCTTGAGCCAGTATTAGTGGATTGTGAAAGTCGGTTGTGTGGTCTGGATTTTCCCGTAAATGATCTGTAACATCGCTTTTTCCAAATGTAATCGGGTCATGTTCTTCCAATCTTGTTTTTAAATTTCGTTTACTTTGTCCAATATAGGTCTTTTTACACGAGCATTGAAGTTTATACACTGTCCCAGTGAGGTGTAGCAGAGCCTGTTTGTCCTTATTTCTGAATAGGTTTCCAATTGTTGATATGCTGTGATTCATCCGAAGGCTAAAGTTTGCTTTTATTTTATTTTCTAAAAAATGTTTGATTTCTTTCTCAATTTGTTGCAATGCTTCTCCGATGAAAGGTAAACAAAAAATAGCAAATTGGATTTTCTAATTTTGCTTGCATTTTCATTTAGAGGTTTATGTTTTCTATTAAGATACGTTTTTATGTGCCTGTCAATAATTCCTGGTGGGTAACCATTATTTAATAAGAGAGTGGTTACTTTTTGAAATTCTTTGTGTATTTTTTGATAGCTGTTACAAATTTTATAACTTCTGTCAATTAAGCATTTGATGATGTTTATCTTGTATTTGAAAGGAATAAAACTTTTCCAATCGGTGTACAGTCCAGTGTTCGTTTTCTTTCTATACACAGAAGAAATGAATGATTGGTTTTTTTTTTTCAATAAAAACATCCAAGAATGGTATTTTTCCGTTTCCTTCTAATTCATAAGTAAATTTGATGTTAGTGTGAATATTATTGATTTCTTGATAAAATTGTTTTATTTCTTCATGATTTGAAAATATTGCTAGACAATCGTCTACATAGTGGAAAAAAACTTTAGGCTGAACATGTGATTTTGAAGTTTTGTTGATTACCCAATTCATACAAATGTCTGCTAACAGAGGAGCAATAGGAGTTCCATTGCCACCCCGTTAGTTTGTTCATAATAACTGCCGTTGAATTGTAATACCGTTTTCTTTGTTGTCCATTCTAACATCTTTTTTAATTGTTGTTTATTTATTCCATAAAATTTGGCATCTTTTGCTTTTCCATCAAATACTAGACTCAAAAGTAAATTAATAGTGAAGTCGATTGGAATGTTTGTAAATAAACTCTTGACATCAAATGAGACTAATACATCTGAAGAGGTAGGGTGGACTTTGTTAAGTTTTTCCACAAAATCAAAGGTGTCTTTAATCATTGTTTGATGGTGCCTATAAGGTGTTAAAACTTCGTTTAACCACGATGCACATTCATATGTGTAACTGCCTGACGAAGCTAATATAGGACGACATGGATTTTCAGGTTTATGTATTTTGGGTAAGCCATACAGTGTGGGCGTAACTGCTGCTACTGGTCTTATTCTGCGATACGTGGTAAGAAATTTGTCTAGCCGCTTTTTAACAGAAATTGAATACAAATGTCTCAACTATGGATTAAAATTTGGAGTGTTTCCTACTTTCTTCAATCATAAAAAAGTACAGACAGAATTTGAAGATCTTTATTAACAAGTAAGACCACACTTGAATAACAATGAACGAATAGAATTTAAATCAAGATTGATAAATCTATACAGTAAGTACAAATCTTCTTTTTTCTATAAACGATCTCACCAAGATTTAGGCTTGTCTCATGAAGAAAGGGTAGTCCTTGAAAATCTGAGTAAAGACAAAACAATTATAATTTGTAAACCAGACAAAGGTAATGGAGTTGTAGTGATCAATAGAGATGACTATGTGAGAAAAATGAATAAAATTTTGCAAGATTCAACTAAATTAAAAAAAGTTGCGAATAACAATAACATAGAAAGTCTAGCCAAGTTTCAACGGTTTCTTTATAATTTGACGAGAAAACAACATTTAGATGATGAAACGTATCGCAGAATAAGACCAGTAGCAGCAGTTACGCCCACACTGTATGGCTTACCCAAAATACATAAACCTGAAAATCCATGTCGTCCTATATTAGCTTCATCAGGCAGTTACACATATGAATGTGCATCGTGGTTAAACGAAGTTTTAACACCTTATAGGCACCATCAAACAATGATTAAAGACACCTTTGATTTGTGGAAAAACTTAACAAAGTCCACCCTACCTCTTCAGATGTATTAGTCTCATTTGATGTCA